>OZ018396.1:54764121-54922714 GCA_963969525.1 Ontholestes murinus
CCAGACTTAGTGCTGTTATTTAGTTTCGTAAGATCTTCAAAAACATCTGATACCAATTATGAAAATCAATCTGCCTTTTGAAACTTACAGTGGGAATTGCAAATCCGCTGTCAGGTACATGAACTGAAGAGAAGAAATCAGCAAATAAGTTAGCACATTCCTGTAAATTAGTCGACAATGAATTATCGAGGAACATATGTTTAGGAAAACCACTAGTTTTTCTAGATGCTTTAACGTAATTCAAAAAAATTCTAAGATTAGATTTAATTTTGATCTCAACATTATTAATATAACGACGATAAAGAAAATCATTTAAAGTTTTGCACTGAGTTTCCTAAAGTGGAAAAAATACTGTAGTCGTACATACAATTAGTTTGTTTAAACTTAAGATGAGCTAATTTTTTCTCATTTGTCAGCTGTATCAGCTCGCTATTGAACCGTTTATGAAATTTTCCACTTTTGTACTTCAAAAGAGGTACATATCTGTCTATTGCTATATACAAGATATTATAAAAGACGTTAGTATTTTCATCAATATCAGCATAGTTTAGAGTTCTGTCCCAGTCAATGCCTGACAGGAAACTATTGATTTCCGCAAATTGCGCTCGCTTAAAATCATACTCTGTTACATCGTAAGTAAGTTGTTCGTAAGTTGCATTCAAAGGAATACCTAATTCATAAGAATAGTGATGTAATGAGGAATTAGATAATTGATCATGTGCATAGTCGACAGCAATATCAGAAACACCAGAAAAAAATAAATCTAAAAAAACATTTAGATAAGTTATTAAGTTGAAATATGTTGTGAAAATCAAAACATTCAGCCAAGACTTCAGCCTTCGCACAACTATTATTATCAACTAAAACAGTTTCTAAATTACATGCCCACTTAGCATTAGGCAAATTGAAATCACCAACAATTAAGATTTCATCCAAAGGATAATTTGTTTTAATTAAATTAACAGACGTACAGTGCATATGCATTCATATCAGAACCGGGCGGTATGTATATCGAACAAATAATTATTTTTTTGTTTATTCTCACAAAGACTTATTCCGTACCAGTTTGTGAAGTAGGAATAATTGAAGCGTGCAAGTTGTTTTTAACAGCCACAAGCACTCCACCTCCTTTAGATTTGAGACTAGTTAACGGAGATCGATCAAATTTTTGAAACCAAGTTCAGTACTATCAATTGAAGTGTCGAGCCAAGTCTCAGTAAAAACAATGACATCATAAGGTGAGATATTTATACTATGACTAATATTTTTCAATTTAAATTTCATACCACCGAGATTCTGATAATAAATGCTCAGTTTTTTTGGAGTTATATTATTAATACCGATAGAAGACCCATTGACAACACTATCTGATTGCATTGCAATCATGGCAGAAGCAACATCAATGTTATTGTTCTTTTTATAAGTATTGTTCTTACGTTTATGTTTATATTGATTTTTAAAATTATGATCGAAGTATTTAATCCTTGCGTTTACTGGCCAAAATGCACCGTTTAGTAATTTTAACGCATCATGTTGTGTTACACCAATTTTAAAAGAACAATACACATTGGTTGCAGTTAGGGCTATGCAAACAGCATACATCAGGTATTTCCTTAATATGAGCAAGAACTTGCGCCGTTGTTGTATTGGGTTGCAAATTATTAAGATGTAACCAATCTTTCTTCTCGACTGCAACACCAACCAGAGAAGTGGAAGTATTAGATCCTAAAATGGGAGAATTTTTTGCCTTCTGATGATTGTTTCTTGATGGTAGTCCATTATTTAATCCAGTATGACTCTTGATTTTGGAATACAGGTGGCTCCAATGAACTCTTTGACAATGCATGGAGTTATTTGAAAAAAATTGAAAATGTTGGAAGTGTTGGTAATGAATTATCAGCGGACAGTAATAACTCCCGATTTGACAGGAAAGTTGATTTTGAGAGAGAGTAATCAATGGATTCAACATCCCTTGGCTGAGAAGAAGAATTTGATTTTGAATCCGTTATATTTTCAGATGTTGAATTATTTATTATTTATTAACAACGTTGCGTCATATCTCGGAAAATAATGGCAATTATTTTTTATTAATCTGCATAAAATTATCTAAAACTTTGTCCTTTACAGTTTTTTTCTATCTGTTATAATAACCGAGATATATTGATTTGAAAAAATTTACACTTTACTTTTTTCAAAATATCTAGTTACCCTTGACTTTTTTGAAAACTTTGAAAGTGGAATTTTATTTGTCTCGTAAATCTACACTTCTTTCCCCATTTAACCGTTTCTCTATCTCATATAGTTTCCGAGATCCCCATAGAGAACATCGAAAAAAACTCACCCTGTATAATTCAGAAATTTTAATAAATAAATATGTTACAAAATATTCTTTTTAAATACTTACAGGACATGTCTAAATGTTATATCTAAGAAACTAATCAAGCAATTTGACTTATTCTATAATTCTGCATATTTATATTTATAATAATAACAATAATGTTTATTTGTGAGCATACAATAAAGTTTACAAAAGTTCCGCAATTTTAGAAAATTATATCAGTACATATAAGTAAGTACGTGATATACAAACAAAGTATGTAATGGCTTCAAGCATCAACTAAACAAGTTTACATTAACATAACACATATAAAATTAACAAATGTTAATATCCATTAATTTCAACGTCCTTTTCAGTTTCGTAATTTGAAATACAGCAATTCGTATTTATTAATTTATTTGCAGTTTATGATTTCCAAATCCGATATTATTAAATGTGTCCACATTTTTTCAAACGTTGCAAATTTCATAAATCCACTTCTTAAGGGGGGAAACACATGTTAAAAAAATGTTTTTGGATTTTTTTGTTTTTTGCATAAAACCTTCCTTATACATTTAAGATTTATCCAACGAAATATTAAAGTAATCGCAAAAGTATTCATGGACATATAACAGAGTTTCTACCTCCGTGTCATGAGCCGATTTTATCTTATAATCTATGGAAATACAAACAATCGTTGTTTGTTTTAACGTTGCGGTGATTGTTGCCGTGAATAATGTATCCGAAACGTAATAAAGACGAGTGTCATCGTGCAAGTAGATCAAAAAAAGACAGTTCAAAGGGAATCTGCACCGAATGAACCGAAGCATTCGAACTGCGGCCAAAAAACGTTCAAATTGCCGCATATATCACTGCTATTACATTCAACGAAGGATACATAGGTTTCTGCAAAATTATGGAAGGGATGGAATGTATCATTGGCCAAAATACTAGGATTTTCTATGACAACTACGACGACGCCCGATAAATCAGTTAGGAGCGGCGATCGCTAAATAGGAGCAAGGAAGCCAGAACAGCCAGAAAAAAGGCTCAAGCCGAGCTTAACTACTTCTATGAACGTGAGGAAGGCACTCTCCATGTCCCGGAATCGCCGTTTAAATAAACGCTTACACAAATTACGCTTTTTCTAAACTTAAAACTTTAAACGCGTTTTTCTCGAAACCATGTTTTTGAAATTGGCATACATGATAACTTTGTCAATTTTTATTCAAATCACTTAAATTTCTGTTTGTTCAACAGCTAATAAAATTTTGTTCTAAATGAAAGTCCGAAATCAGAAAAAATTAATAATAAATAATTATTACGGGCCTACGAAATCCGAAAAAGAGGTCAAATTTTGAACTTATTTTTTCAGCAAGTTGCAGAAATCATATATTTGGGTTTTTTTCTACTTTCTGAGGTTCATTTAGGATAAAATACATCTAAGAAAAGGGTTGTGGAAGAAAAACTTTAAAAAAATAATTTTTCAGGCCTCCAGAGTGTAAGCCAATTTAGTCGGTATTTCCAACATGGCGGCACAGTCGGTTGAATAGAGGGCTAACCAATTAGTGGAAAGACTTCAAATTTTCTAAAATTACAGCCTATTGTATGCCCAATAAAGTCCAGAAACCGTGAGGTTGTATCTCTTTTAGTTTGTCCAAAAAAAATCCCAAAAAAGGCTATTTTATGACCGATTACATCTATTTCCCCCCTTAAATAACTATTTTAGTTTTTATCCAATATGTTTTATAGTTTAATTGAATTTTGAGTTAAGCTTTTCAATAAAAAACTGAATATAACGCTTTATAATTGTGGGTTTTTCATTTTCTGAACTTTCTATTATCAAGGTTCTTGTAGCATTGTGATTTGCAATTCTGAAATTTTTAGTTTTAAAGTTATTCGCCATTCCAAAATTTCTAGTTCTAAATTGATTTACAGATAACTATAGAAATCCTTCAATTTATTTATTTAGATGTTTTGACTTCTATCTTAAAAAGTACATATCAAAACAAATTAATTACAACAAACATACGTAAAATTTTGAACGAAAGAAGCACAATTACAAATCATGATCTTCCACTCAAACCCTTTTTGGACCATGATGTTGAGAAGACAGGTATACTCATCAACATTCGGAAACTTTCATATATTTTTTTTAATTCTAGACTTTTTAGATTTCTTTATAATTTTAGAATTGTTTCAGAATTCTATAGTTCTTCACATTACACAAATTCCGAAGTTTCGATTTTTTCATTTCTTTAGTTCTCTAACGTTTTAGATTTCAAAATTATTTTAATTACTTCAAAACTCTATAATTCTGCATATTTTAAACTGATGCTCCTAAATAAGTAATTGTGGAGGCTTTCACTTCGTGATACATTTTGATAAATTCAAAATAGATAAACAATTAACTTTGTTGGTATCACTTTTTATTTACACTTGTAACTATAGTTTCGACAACTTCAGCTTGTCATTAAGTGTAAATAAAAAGTGATACCAACAAAGTTAATTGTTTATCTATTTTGATGTTCCTAAGTTCAAAGTTCTTTGCGATTTCTTAATTTGGAATTCACCCATTCTCATTTATAAAGTTATTTGAAGTTTGTTATTTCTAATTCTGAAATTCTTATATCGAAATTTATTTCAACCTTTGCAAATTTGATATTTCTACTTCTGAAAATATTATTTTTTTAGTTTTTATACAATATTTTTACCATTTACTTGGATTTTAATAGATCTATTTGCAGTTCTTGCAATTTTGTAATTTGCAATTCTTAAATGTCTAGTTTTATAATAGGGTGAGTTTTTTTTAGATGTTCTCTATGGGAATCTCGGAAACTGTAAGAGATAGAAAAACGGTTAAGTAAAAAGTTACCGTTTTTTCAAATCAATATATCTCAGTTATTATGATAGATAGAATAAAACTGTAAAAGACAAAGTTTTAGATAATTTTATGCAGATGAATAAAAATATATTCAGAAAATTTTCATCGCCATTATTTTCAGAGATATTTTTTAATAGAAACAATAGTTGGCTATGTCCTCATTCAATAGATTATTTTTTTCTCTTTAATCCAGTAACACATATGACATAGTTATTTCTAAAAATAAATGTGTTATAGTCAGCTTAAGTTTTATTATAAATAAAAAATAATTAGCCATGAGAAATATAAAAGTAAAACAATTGCACTTATTTATTATAATAGCTATATTGCAATTATTAGTTTTACAGAGATAAACAGAAATGAAAACATACCATTTAACCGTTTTTCTACCTCTTATAGTTTGCGAGATTCTCATAGAAAACATAAAAAAAACTCACCCTATATAATAATAGACTTATAATTCGAGAACGTTCTGAACTAATTTACAGTTTTAATAAATTTTCTTGAATTCTGGATGCTTAATCTTAAACATTCTTAATTTCTTGGTAATTTTAGAATGCATTATTTGCATAAGAGAGTTAAAATTTTATGACATTGAACACTTTCTCCTAAAATTTCTAATTATGATAATTTCTCCTTCTGATTATTTCAAAAATTATATTTATTTCCAATTATTTCGTTTAAATTGAACAAAATGACCTATAAATAATTAATTATATCCTGTAAATAAAGATTTGTTTTTGTTCTCTTAAATAAATAAATTTAATAATCAAATGGTATTTATTTCTAATTAATGAAAAGTCATTTTAGAAATATTAGGATTAATAATAATTAAGTTTAGATTATGTGGTGTTCATGTTTGGATGATTTATTAATAATTGAGCTAAATTAATTGATGGATGGCGGAGGAGGTTATGAAGTGCACTCGTGCATCCGGTCAACCGGAAAATACACTCCTTCCCTACTAAGGAAACCCCAATGCCAATTTGGACTGACAAATTTAATAATAAATCACCGAACGCACATGTATAAATAAATAGATCTAAACTTACCTCTCCGCTTCTATTCTCGTCAGCGTACCCCAAAATTCCTAAAACATAAAAAAATAATAAGCGAATGAGGAAATTTGAAAAGCACGAGTATATCCTGTTCGTGTACAAATAAAATTTCCACCGGTCTGTGCGTATCGATCAAATAAAAGGCCGAGACAACACCGACATTTCCTGGGCTTGTGTTATTTCGTACCTTGATATGTGGCCGAGATAAACAGACAGAAGGTAAAGGTGACAGTTCCGGTCGCTCTCATTTTGTGTCCCTTATTGCAAAATTTCGTAAACACTCCGGAGCACCCACCAAAAAAAAACGATAACAATTAATAATACCGATGATGTTGGCAGGGACCGTTGGCGTGGCGCCCTTTATTTACATCTTAAACGGCTTAGATGTTCACAATTTGCACACATTTCCGCGTATGTCGCCGTCCCTCTAGTTGTACATTTTCGGTCGGATGGATAGACTGTCATTCGCGTTTTGTATACATGCGCCTTACCGATTTTCCGAGAAAGGGAAACTGACTATGTACTACAATTCCTGCCGGCGAGCATGCGCCCCTTTTGCGTTATAATGCCCATACCCTTTCGCGCCTGTCACCGTCATCTGTTTCTACGCTGCACACACATCAACTCTTCAAAAAACGCTTTATTATTCAAAGGGAAATTGACGGGGGGTGTGAAATTATCAAATATTTATATAGTCCTCAAAGATTTTTTTTCCTTATCTTTCGTCGGTGTGGATCTAGGAATGGTGGTATAAACGATTTTATTTTTTTTACATTCGCCCCAAGGCTTTAAATATCATTATATTAGGATTAAAAACAAATTAGTAAACAGAAAATCTAATACAATGAAACTGTGTATCATCAGTACAATTATCATTTGTAAATGTACAAAAAAACTTTAGTAAAAAAACTAGTTTGTTGATAATCATAACGCCTCTAACTCAGAATCTAATCCTTTTTAAATATAACTATACTATTCTATTAATTCTATCGTATTTTCATCTATTGAATTAATAATAAAACTAATAACAAATGTTGTTTATGCTTGAATAATCATTATTTGATCAATCTTCCTTTCCTTCGCTTAACCCCAACGAAGAATCTCCCCTATCCCTGCTACTCTATAACATTGTCAACTGTTTTTTGTACCAAAATTTCAATTGTTTTATTTTTAACACATTCTTTATGGTAAAATAAAGAAATGTTTCATTAATTTAGAACTATTTTTAATTCTTTCTGAATTTCTAACGATTTTAATTTATTAACTTGTTTTTTCTTAGTAGTTTTCAAGTGTTTTTTTCTAATATATATCTGACTTTTGTTTTTGGATAGAATGAAGCAATTTTTCATTTTGTTAACTGTTTAAACTAGATTTTCAACGAACACTAAATTGAAAAATTCACTATGTCTTAACCACAAATAAATTTTCAGCTGTTTTCTTTCAAGAAATTTAACTCTTTTTTTTAGAAAGTTTCTTAAAATGTTTTTCAATTGTTTTTTAATAATTTAATTTTTTTACCTTCGTTCAGTTTACCTGAACGTCATAACAAATGCGTAATTATATTTTAATCCATTTTATGAACTACCCATTGCTCCTATTGATAATTTGCATAAATTCTGCATTATTGAAATAATCCAAACGAGATAATTTTCCAAAATGTGCAGCTGCCAGTGCAGAACAATAGGAAGGGCCAGTTTCGGCGATCGAGGATCATTACCTGTTCCAGGAATTTCGGTGTGTACGTGATCGGAACAAAGCCGCGGTACTTATGATCATCGACTATTTATTTTTCTCTAATATATTCAATTGCCCCTTCTATTGTTAGCGGTTGTGGTTGTGGTTGTGTTAAATAATAATCGCCCATATAATAATACAATAATTTATTAATAGATTACATAACAAAAATTAAAATTATGCGCCTTTTCGAAATAGCAATCAATTATTGAATAAAATAATAATAAAATTAAATAAAAAATAAAAATATACATACAAATAACTATAGTATACTAAATGAATTAACAGTTCTTATAAGTATTTAAACTTCATGATGGTTGTGTTCTTATAAGTATGTTTTGTGGGCTGTAATTGCCATACAGAGTATCAATCCAAACAAATAAATAAATAAATGTTTTCATTGAGTGTCATATTTGAAATATCATATAAAGGAAGTAAGAAATATGACATTACATTATTATTTACATAAATAATTATATAATGAATAATAATAAAGTTTTATAAAATGTGTTGAACAATATTAATTTGTATAAATAATATACAATATAAATTTGATTTAGTTATTATTTCTGAATTCATATAAATAACTTCTTTTAAAAAAATATAGCAGTATATAATATAAATAAAAGTGAATCGTAATCATTATAGAATAATATTAACAATATTAGATTAGGTCAGATCAGAAATTTAGAATTATACATAAGTCTATTGTAAATGAAAAAAAATATCCCAAATGTCCTATTTTTTTCATTGTTCTTTTATTTTTTTTCATAGGTAGCCGGTGCCCATCCGTTGACGTGGCGTGGAAGCTCAAGCAAGTAGCACTTGCAGGAAACTGTTTAATCGAAACCTGCGGCTGTTAATCGATGGTGAGCCGCGCCAGGGACTCCTGTGCCGCCACCAGCGCGTGTTGGTTCCAGAGAGTACCGCAGTTCTACTTCCTTGCCAGTCCATCACCAGGACGTCTTCTGTGCCCCGTTAAGTTCGCCACGCACCCCTTGCTCTCGCCCATCCGATCCCTTATGCATCATCGTCAAGCTGAAGAATTCAATTACCAATTCTGCTCCTCCGGCCAGCACACCATTCGCTAGTACTTGTGGTGCACTGTTGTTGGAACTGCCTCAGTACCTATCACATCACCGATCACTGCCGCTCTGCTGGCAGCTGCCATGTGTGCTGCATTCGACCGACCTCTGCATCCCGAGGCGATTAGCTACACGTCAGTCAGCCCCCTTGGGTCGTGGGCGCGGTCCTACGCCTCAAGGACTGGAAGCGGGCCTTTCACCTGCGACCGTCGGCCCGTCGCCCTCTTCCACCACGTCGCGTAACTCAGAGCCACTCGCTTCGATTATAGCTGCTCATGGCCTTTCATCACGGCCTGAGTAGTCGGTTTTGACTCTACCGGTCGTACTCATCACTGCTGGATTCTGGAGAAGAGCTTCATGATCACCGAGTACACCGAACGTCTACGGCTGAGCTTTCAATCTGCTCATCTGCCGCTTAGTTGCCTAGGAAACATCCCCCTTCCGGAATACCTTCACCATCTTGATTATGCATGATGGAGACCGCCACCGACTGCAGGTGGCCGCATCTCCGTCACATGGTGCTCGCAGATCCCGACATTCATCCCCCTAACCGTATCGACTTACTACTAAGAGATGATGTATACCCCCTGTGACATAGACCCTCAATTTTGCTCTCCTCGGGCTATAGAAACTATTCTCGGACGGTTCCTGCTCGGACGATACGGAGACCCTCTGGCAGTTCGCTCTCTCTGTTTCCACTCTTCGATCATAGACAATGAAGGGAAACCACCTCTCCACAATCATAGATAGATAGATAGATAGATGTTATATGACACCAGCGCCTATTCCACCGCGACCTTTTCAGATCTATTGTGGATCCCTGTTTATCTCAGATGACCAGCTCTAGCTTTGCCTCTTTGATTAGTCCTATTAGCCCTGCCAGAGGGGCTTGGGTATAGGTCTCCGCGCTGTGGTGCCCAGCTTCTGATATCTAATCCTTGCTAGACCCTCGCAGTGGCATAGGATGTAGAACGAGTCCTCTTCTTCCTCTAGGCAGAATCTGCATGGTGCTTCTTCCACCAGGCCTATTTTGCTCATATGTTTGTTGAGCTTGCAGTGTCCTGTTATCAAGCCTACTATTGTTTTGACCATTTTTCTGTCTTGTCTCTGTCCTGGTGAGTTTGTCCACCAGGTATGGGCTGGGTCTCCATCCATTTTTTATGGATCGTTTGACTGCGGTTTTGGAGATTCCGCAGGAGGGTTTCGGGCCAATTACTGCTTTTGACGAGCCTTGTTTGGCCAGTTCGTCTGCTTTGTCATTCCCGGATGTCCTCCGTGTCCTGGGACCCATATGATTGTTACTTTTTTGTGACAGCCAAGTTCATTAAGAGCGCGTATACAGTCCCACACTAGCTTAGATTCGACCTGTGTGGAGATTAGTGCTCTTAGCAGCGCCTGACTATCGGAGAATATAGCAATTGGTGCCTTGTCTTGCTATTTCTCTTGTGCAGTGGTGAAGAGCTATCGCCTCTGCTTGGAACACCGTGTTGTCCTTGGTGAGACTAACAGAAATCTTTGTCTCGGGTTTTGTGCCGTTTATACCTGCTCCTACCCCTTTGTCGGTTTTTGAGCCGTCCGTAAACCAGTATGATTCTGCTTTAGTAGGTTGGCCTTCGACCCAGTTTCTCTTTGTGGGATTAGTACCTTGTATTTCTTTTCGAAATTGTATTTTTTCACCATGGCATCACTTGGCATGGCTCGTCTTCTAGCCTTTGGTGTGTTTTTCCGTGTGATCGGATTATGGGCGCCTGTCCTTGCATCAGTCTATAGGGTGGGCCAACTAGTGGTTTCTTTTTAAATCATAGATTATTTTGATACTGACAGCTTTTTTCCGTTCGAAATTTTGACTGAAAGTCAGTATCATACTTCCGCGGTATGAAATGAGTCGATTTACGCTTGAACGACGTTAAGAAATATTTCCAAAGTGAGTGCTTAAAAATCATTTTTTCTGACGTGGCACATTTTCATCTTGGCGGGTACGTTAGCAAACAAAATTGACGCATCTGGGGACGGAAAACCCGCACGTTATTGTCGAGAAGCCAATGCAACCACAGAGATTGAGAGTTTGGTGCGAACTATGGAGTGATGGCATCATTGGACCATTTTTCTTCGAAAATGAGGCTGGAAACAACGTTTCGGCAATCGTGAGCGCTACGGAGCCATGTTATCCGATTTTTTTAACTGAAATTGAAGGCCTGGATTTAGATGCCCCTAGTTCATGCAGGATGGCACGCTATTCCATAAAGCCCATACCACAATCGATCTTTTGTGCACCAAATTTCCAAATCGTGTTATCAGCCGTCTTGGCGATGTCAATGGGCCGCGTCTGAGCTGCGATTTGACCTTTTTGGATTTATTTTTATGGGGAACCGTGAAGAACCGATGTTATGCCAACAATTCAGAAACGATACATGCACATCAGGCCAATATCATCCAAGAAATTTGTGAGTTATAGCCCGAAATCATCAACAAGGTCTTGGAAATTTGGAATGACAGAATGCGCTACTACGAAACCAGACGAGGCAGCCACTTAAATGAAGTTGTGTTCCATAATAAATGGGAATGTTTGCTCTTACTAATGAAGCCATAATACATGGCAAAAAAATAATTTTGTCCATTTTATTGCATTATTAAAAAGAAAGTTGTATCTGGCCCACCCCGTATATGATACGAACCTGGCTTCTCCTTGAATGAAGATGTGTAATGGTGGTATGTTCAAAATGGCTTCTAGGGCTGCTGTTGGGGTGGTGCTTAGGGCTCCTGTTACACTGAGACATGCTAGTCTTTGTGTACTGCTCAGGAGTCCTATCGCCCCCTTTTGCTTTGTCCTAGTCCACCACACCACTGCAGGCTATCATGGGTCTTATCACCCTGATGTAAAGCCATAGAGTTATTTTAGGGTTTAGTCCCCAATTTTTCCCGCACATTCTGTGACACCTAATGATATTGTTGCTTTTTTGGTGGCTTTTGTGATGTGTGGTCTCCACGTCATTTTCGCGTCAAAGGTTACTCCCAGGTACTTTGCCTCCCCTACGAAGGGGATTTCCGTACTCCCGGGCTTCAGTGGCTTTAGGCCTTGCAATGCTCGTCTTTTTGTGAGTATGACAATTTGTGTTTTTTGTGGATTGATTGTCAGTCGCTCCTGTTTGCACCAATTGTCTACTATGTTTAGGGCTCTTTGTGCTCGCTCCGAGACAACTCTCGCGAACCGGCCCCTGATGACAATGCCTAAGTCATCCGCGTACCCTAGGCAGTGCATATCCTCTTTGGACAGTTTTCCTAGAAGATCATCTACTAGTGTTGCCCATAGCAGTGGAGAGAGTACTCCTCCTTGTGGGCAGACTCCCCCGCCATTAGCCATAATGGTATGGCCCACCAAAAAGGATATGATTGTCCTTTTCTCTAGGCTGGCCTTGATCCATTGGCAAAGGCTTGGCGAGACTCCTTTCCTTGCTTGTGCCTCTACGAGAGAGGTTGTTGTGACGTTGTTAAACGCCCCTACTATATCCAGAAATGTGGCTATGGCTATATCTTTGCCTTCCATTGACTTTGTGATGAGACTTACCCGGCTGATACGCATATTGCCTGTTGTTGAGGGGATCCTTCAACAGTATCTCGTCCCTTATGTACCTATCAATCAATCTTTCCATTGTTTTTAGTAAGAATGAAGATAGGCTGATAGGTCTGTATGACTTTGGCGTTAGGTGAGCTATTCTGCCTACCTTCGGCAGCTTTGCCATGATTTTGGTATATATCCCCATACCACGCAGGCTTTGAAGATTTTTGACAGGTGCGGCACCAGTTCATCTATGCCCATTTGTAACAGAATGGGATAAATCCCATCCGGCCCCGCGGACTTGTACGGTTGGATGGATGCTGATGGCCCATTTAATTTTACTGGGTCTTGTGACCTCCGTGGCTAATCTCCAGTCCTTTCGGTCGGGCCTTTTAGGTCTTTGGCTGGGATTGTCTGGCTTGTTATGTTCTGCCAGAATTGTTGAGGCTGGAAAGTGGACTTTTAATAGTTCCTTGAGACTTTCCTCTATTGTTTCTGTGTAGGTTCCTTCCGGTTTCTTGAGGAAGCCTACCTCTTTGGCAGCACTGCCGTCCTTAGCCAGGACTTTGTGAATTCTTGAACATGCCGGAGTGTCATTAATCTCCTCGCAGAACTTCCTCCACGAGTCCCTTTTGGCTTTTCGGATTTCTTTGTTATATTGAGTGAGCTTTCCTCTGTAGGTGTCCCAATCCTGGTTGTTTCTGGCCCTATTAAATAGCCTTCGAACCTCGATCCTCATCTTTTCGAGTTTTTGGTTCCACCAGACTGTTCCGCAGCCCCTATGCTTGGCCGTTTTTTCCGGGCAGTTTTCCAGATAAGCCGTCCTGATGGCGTCATTGATTTGTTCCACTGCCAGCTCCAGCCCATTCATCTCTCTTGTCGATGCTGTACCTCCCTTGAGAGCTTCTCCGAGGAACTCTTTATATCCTTCTCAGTTCGTCTCTCTTGAGTTTCTGTACTTGCTCGTCATGAGAGATGTGACTAGATCGAAGCGGATTTGCCGGTGGTCGGAGCACGATGATTCTTCTGACACATGCCAATTCGCTATACTATCACTCACTTTTCCGGTACAGATCGTTAAGTCTAGTACTTCTTTGCGTTGTTCGTAATGATCGTGGGCTTATTGCCAATGTTGGTCACTATAAGTCCCTCTGCTGAGATAAAGTTAAGTAAAGACTCACTTCGTTTGTTGATGTCCGAGCTACCCCAGAGCGTGTGATGCGCATTGGCCTCGCACCCTATTATGAGTTGGTATGCCTTCTCCGCGCTGTATGCGACTATGTCGCTTAGTATACGCGGAGGGCATACTCTCTCATCTCCTGGGAAGTATGCTGAGCAGATGACCCAGCTCCTCTCTCCTTCCTCCGTCCTAGCCGACATGATGCCTGTAACAGAATCTTCAGTGCATAATTGCGGTATTAGTGTACACTTGACTCCATCACTGTGAATTATGCATGCCCTTGGCCTTACGGCATTTGGGCTGTATATTACCTGAGAGTGTTGTGGCGCTAGGCCTGCTATTTTCCCTCGGAGTAACAAAGGGTCTTGCAGGAAGGCTATGTCTATGCCTTCTTTATTGAACCTCCTACACAGCGTTACCGATGCGGCTTTTGCGTGTTAAAGGTTCACCTGCAGGATTTTTATTCCTCTTCCGCTATTGAAGAGGAGCGACATCTTCAGGCACTTCCTCCATGGTCTTGTCCTCCTCCATTAGAACCGCGTCCCCATTGGCCTATGGCCTTAAGAGGGGACTGACCCCGCTGGCGGAGGGTTGACCTTCTTTGGGAGAGTCTTGCCCTAGTTCTACGTTCTCCCCGGCCTCGCTGGTGCCTTGGGTCTCCGCTGGTTTCTCTAGGGTAGTGGCCTCCGTATTCTGCCTTGGTTTACTCTCTCCCGTTGTCCTACTATTCTCCTTAATACGCAGCCAAAGCCTCCCGTATCCGAAGAATGGGTAGTGGTCCAATTTGGATAGCTCCTCTTTGGACTCTTTGTCAATGGAGAATGTCCATAGCCTCCGGGTTTTCCCCCATACTGTCCACAGGTGTGTGTTTAGGCCCCGGTTCCCGATTCTCAATCGTTTCAGGATCCTGTCGGCCTCCAGTCTATACTTCCCCTCATCCATGGCTTGGGAATCTCGTCCCCCTTCAACACCCTGAGAGATGCTCCCTCCTAAGGTGCAGGTTATCGTTAGATACCCCGGTCTCCGTGTGCACTTCGCGAAGCGGACTTGTAGCCCTTGCTCCGGTATGTGCTCGTTTGTCGTCGTGATGGCTTCTTGGACTGCCTTAAGCTTGTCCTTGTCGAGCTGGGTTTCTGGGAACCCCTGGCACGCTATGGCAACCTTAACCGACGTTACGGCCTCCGTAAAGGTTGGCTCGTCCCTTTTGGTCTTCTTTGTCTTCCTAGGCGTGCTGCTATCCGATCTTATCCTTTTTGTAGATCCTTTTTCGTATTTATGAGCACCCGCGGACATTGTTTGCCCTTGGGGTGCCTTCTTTGGTTGCGCCCCGGGCCTTGTTTGTCCTTGGGGTTTCTGGCCCTTACGTGCCTGGCTGGCGGTGAAATTAGCCTTGATTACGGCTCTTTTGGCCTCGATGTAATCTTGGCCTTCCTTAACCAGTTTCGCCACTTATGATTTGGTGACGCCTTAAACCCCTGCCTTCTGAATTTCATCGTCTGGCAGGAGGTCTACCTCCTCTAGGGCACTTATACGTATTGCCTTTCTGGCCCCTTGGCCTTAACGAGGTTCTTGTGTAGAGGTACCCTGTTCTTTGGCTTGGTTGGCCTCTTCGCTGGCCTTATGGGAGGTCACGAGAAGCTAGGGAAATATTCGGTCGGCCTGAGCAGAGCCCCGCATGACCAGGTAAGGCTAGATACAGGGGGTTTTCGCCTGGTGCCCCCCTGGGAAAGTTCGAGACCGCACATACCCCTGCGGCCATTCAGCTCTCAGCACTTTGCCTTTCACCTTAGCTTGGGATTTGGGTTACTCTTCGTTTCCCTTCTCACTTACGATCATTGAGGGTACTTAACCCTTGCACCACGTGAAGGTAGTAACCCTCGCTCGGGCCTCACAATCATAATCGTATCTCGTATCTAGAGGAAGCCGACGATGCTATCAACGCCTCTTGACGAGTCGTCTTTGACAGAGCCAGGTCGGCCTGTTTCTCTCTTACTGTCCTGCCATCGACTAGCTCGCTCTCAAGCTCCTGCTCGAAGACCATCTCCCTCGCTTCCAGTAATGCAGTGCGATAACTTCACGACCAACTCTTCAACATTACAATCAATCAGCGTTTGTCGACGAGATCCAAGAGATTCTGCGACTTTCTCTATGGTATCATGTTGCCTCCGAGAGTAATGCTGACTATGCGTCCACAGGTATGCTTTTTAGCGAATTGTGCGATCATCCCTTGTTTAATATTCTTTCTTAAAAAAAACATTTAAAAACAGATGCATTACAAAAATCATATATAAAATTTTGATTGAAAAAAGCACAGTCCGACTTCATATTATATTTATAATTATTTATAGTAAGAACGTATTTACGTTCTTCCACTCAAACCCATTCCCGTACCGTTAAAAAGGCATTATCCTCTACATGTAGAATCGTTTAAATTTTGATTTATATTAGTTATTTTGCCATTCTTTTAGAGGAAATTTCTGGCAATTAATGTTAGAATGACGGTTTTAAACTAAGTGAACATTTTTAAATCACCCGATGAGAATTACAACCAGCAGCCAAATATAATGGGTCGAGTGGAAGAACATGAAAACTCGTGAACTCCGCCTTCAAGGTCTATGCTCAAAATTTTTAAGTGATTTATTGTATTTGTGTATGTATTTTATGTATTACTTTTTTAAATAGATCTTGCAAAGAATATAAACTAAACTATAACAAATTTTAAAAAAATGTTTTAGACTGTTTTTTTCAAGACATTGAACATTTTAGAATTTATATATTTTGAACATATTTTCTATTGTTTTCTTTGAGCAAATTATCTCTGATTTTTAAATAGTTTTTTAATTGGTTTTTGCAATAATTTAAGTTATGTATTTCAATTGATTTTAATTTATTCAGGTTTTTAATGGGTTTTTGTCAAAATTGTAATTGTTTTCACTAAAATAATGTGACTGTTTTAATTGAATTCTTAATTCATTAGCAAAGGTTTTTAAAGGTTTCTCGAACAAATTAAAAAAAAAAAACTAATATAGGCAAATTTTATTGTCTTTTCAAAGGGTTGAAAATTTTTACTTCTTTTCGATTTTCCTCTATATCAAATACTCTACATTGAATATTTAGTTGTGTTTTTTTTTTCAACTTTTATTTTAAAGTGATCTCTTTGAGATTTTCTCTACAATTTACACTTTACTCTTCACAAATTTTGGATATTTTGTTTTTTTTTCATATAGAGTGAACTGATTTTTTTTATTTTACTCTTTATTTGTAATTTATTAAAGTTTTCATCTTTATTCATCACAATTTCAATTGCTTTCGGTAAAATAATAAAATAAAATAAATAAATAAAAATAATAAAATTTTAATTAAATTTTAAATTAATTATTACAAAGTTTAAGCAAATTATGTATCTCTTTTTTATATGATTTCAATTGACTTTTTGTAATATTTAAATTTTTTATTTAATTAATTACATTTTAATATTTAATATCTTTCCATATTTACCAAGAATATAATTTTAAAAATCTACAAACCCCTTCTCCATTCAATAAAAATAAAACAAAACAAAATCCATGTTACCAATTCCTGTTTTGTGTTTATGATCAAATTCGCAAAAAAGACTGACCGTTATTTTCACAATTTAAAAAATAAACATTTATAAACATACATCCTTATCTTAAATATAACCTAATAAATAATAAGTGGATAATTAATGTAAATATGATAAAATAAAGCGAATAATAACGATTAATTAAACAATTCTAAATAACCAATCGAGCATGCGCGTGCGCCAATTGGAGCGGCAACCGCGCAAAAAAGCACGTTTTGACGGGAAAATACGTTAGGGTACGATCATCAGATGTGCGCGTTCAAATGATCATCACACGTGTTTTACAATTGTCGTTATTTTAAAGTTTGATATTGTTACAATTTGTTACATGTTTAATATAAGTTTTATTACGCAGGTAAGTGCAATCAGTTTATTATTACCTCACATTTCCTAAATCCACACCGGCCATTGCTGGATTTTGTCGGTTGGTTAGAAAAAAAAAAATTGAAATTAAATATGAATCAACGCCATTATTTTCATCAAATGTTTAATCGTATTGAACTCGTTAATTAAATAGACCATTAGTTATTATTAGTTAATCCAACATGAAATTAATATTACCCTAACCTCATATTCATGTAAGCGCGGTTTTTACTGAATTTTATCAAATTCTAACCTCGACAGGATTGAAAAAATGTCACAACGAGTGTCAGCTATATCTGCTGAGGAGCCGGCATCCTCTCCTCTCCGTCGACGTTCAACCCGTATTGCCACAGGCACTACTGCCACGGAAACTGCTCCAGCATCCGTCAGTCAAAGGCGGAGCTCTGCCAGTTTGGAGCAGGCCTCAACGCCGGGAAAAATAACGAAAAAGAAGAGACTTTCGCTCTCACAGGAGGCAAGCGAGGAGAGAGCTGCCACCCCAAAGCGTGGACTGAGAAGCAGGGCCGAGAGCAAGTCGCCCACATCACAGGTGGCTGCGAAGGAGACGAGGGTCGATACTCCTGCAAGAAGAGGAAGAAGGAGTGAGTTTATTAATTCAATCATATTAACACCTTGTATACATGATTTCACCAAATATCTTTTGGTATTAAGTTTATTAAAACTGGTATATTTATCAAATAACCTTTAATGTATTAGCAATTTTATAAGTAGGTTCAAATAGATTTAAAAGGATAAAACAAAATGGAAAACATGAAAAAAGTACTTGTACTTAAATTGTTAACCATTGGATGCAACAACTTAATAATAAGTTTTAAAAAATGTGATTGTAGGTAAATCTATTTGGGTTGAATAAATTGGAATTAGGTGTTGAAATATAAATACTTCATACATACAATGTGTCAATTAATATATTTTTATAATATTTTTTACAATAATTATCTCTTTTATTAATTATAAATTTAAAAAATAGAGATATGGCCATTATACTACTTTCTTCATGTTACATTTTATTGTCCTTTAAAATTATTATTATATTAATTTAACATAACTTTTATAGCATCTTGAGTTAAATATTTAACATTTAACAATCCCAGTGAACTACAATTCTAAAATACATATTAGTAAATTTTGTTGGCAACTGACAGTTAATATGACAAGTATGGAGGGCTTAATTAAAAAATGTGTTCATTACATTTCTTTTACGACACTATAAATCTGTTTGAGTTAATGTGAAGTGTTTCTACTCACTGCTAATTTAACTGTATGTATAGTTTTTGAGTTTACGTGAAGTGATTAATTACAACAAATAAAAACACTCTAACTTCTTACTTTTTTGCGTTTGAATGGATATAAAATGATAGTGCTTTATCGACAGATGGTATTTGATTTTTAATTGAAAGTGATTGTTTTATTTTATGTTGTATTCATATCTGAAAGAATATTAACCCTTTCAGCCTTGGATTTTTAAATTTGATAAATATAATTGATGGGGAGCTTCTTAAGACCATAAATTGGTTAATTGCTTAATTAGTATAGGAATTAATTAGTGGTTGCATTTTAGCTTTAGGACCTGCTTAAAGCTAAAATATGCTAAAAATTAAAACTTACATTTATTCTAATAAACTTAGTTTCGTACATATACACAAACATAATTTATTTAATATGAAATTTTTTAAAACAATTTCTAAATTTGGAGAAGCAGAGGGGCACTTCGCAAATAGATTGTTGAGGTTATAGGCATCCATCTTGCACGACTTTATAAAACACTTATTTACACAGGAGGCTTTGTTGAAGTAACATCTAGTGATAAACAGCCAAAATATGGATTGTCATAGTAAGTAGAGACATGTAAATATTGCGGTGGCAATTGCCACCGCCAGGGCCGAAAGGGTTAAGGCAACTAAAGAAGCAGAACTATATTTAGTATTTCAATTTTTTATATAAATTTGGTTTACAATCTACAAATCCAATGCAAAACTTCTTAAGTTTTTTGGTATCGTTTTAATACTTTCTTTGTTGGAAGTAGGAAAAGTATTGTGTTTGTCATTTTTTTAATTCGAAGATTTAAGGGAAATATATGCTTTGATGCTATAGACCATTTTTGAAACATGTTTGTGGGAATATTGCTACTTCAAAAATAGCTTGAACTAAATCTTTTAAAACTGTTATTTTATTTTTTAGTAAAGAATCTAAATTTAAAATACTTTAATAGTATCACAAACTATCATTTTTATTGTGACTAGTTTCTTTGTATTTTTACATTGTTTATTGTTTGCTTAGTTTCTCTTCTTTAACTTATTGTATAGGTAAATAGGAATTGCTCCTATGTTGAGAAAGAATTTGAAAAGTTAATGATATAATCGCTTTGTTGTAGGATGAGTTATTCAATGAGACATAGGAGCTTGTCAACTAAAGAGGTTATTGAGATATTATTAGTAACGAATAAGTCTTGAAATGTATTGCTAAGCAAGTCCCTCTAGCCTCAATCAGTTGAAAAAATATTTTCTCCAATTAGAATGTATGGCTATCATTAAACACCTTTGAAGAATTTACTTCTACAGCAAGAAATCAAACTATTCTAAACTTATCTTTTAAATTGGACCAACTAGAAAATATTCAGAAACATTTTGGAAATCATTTGATCCAATTCCAGTTATGCAGTAGTTAAATTTATTCAGATTTACCCCAATAAACTACATGATTATTATTCTAGCTTACTAGTTTAACAAATTAATTACCATTATGAGGTGTCACCTCAATAGATCATATATTAGACCAACGGGTTATATAAAGGACAATTTACATAATTTAAATAACAATAATATTAATATTTTACGACAAAATTTCAATAATATTGTAAATTCTATATTTAACACGTTCACCGCCACATGTACCGCCGGCGGTCATATAGTCGCCGTTTCTTGCACGCCGGGGAAATAATTTGTAGTTATTACTTATATTAGCTATGACCGCCGGCGTTCACGCGGGATCCAAACCAGCACTTATGTGAAATATTCGCTTGGCGGCGAACGTGTTAATATTCATAATGCATTTAGAAGCGTCATAAATAGATGTAACTCATGCATTTTGAACAATGGCAATTAATTTGAACATTTATTGTAATTTTCCTGTCAAACTTTTGTATTTTGTATTGTCTTTTTTTTATTGACCATTTATTTGATGATTTTTTTATAAAGTTGGGTAATACTCTAATAGTTATTTAAGGTACAAGTGTAAAAAGTGATGCTTTATTGCACGAACTGGCGTTTAAAAACACGAGCGAGGAACGAGCGAGTTTTTTAAAGCCAGGAGTGCAATAAAGAAACTTTTTACACGTGTGCCTTACAAGATTTTATCTTCGATCGTAAAGGATTTCAAAGAATATATTCTTATGAGTAATATTTTAATGTCATTTCAATAATTCAATTAATGAAAACATATTTTACCCGCAGTGCACTAATGAGAGCGTTACTTAGCAACCAGTAAACAAGTTGCACAAATGTCGGCCGCCATTATTATTTATGGAAAAAATGTTCTCTTTATTGTAATCGCTTCGACTTGCATTAAATGAAATCTTCGGAGTTCCTAAATCTGCCATTTCGTTTGTATTATATATTTTATTTATAATTTATTAGTTATTTGTATCAATTAGTAAAGAATTAAGTTTTTCGTCGAAAATTTGTGCTATAATATATTCATCTGTCAAATTTGACATTTCTGTGCTATAAAAACAGTTTGACATTACCGTGCAATAAAAACGTAAAAAAGCACTAGTGCTTTAAAAAGCCACTTTTACAATGAAAAATCATGCAAAAAGCATCTACTTTCTGTACGATCGTAGATAAATATATGTTATTTTGTATATTTTTTTATAGGACGTAAAGTCAATAAACTAAATTAAACTGTTGCCATCAAAATCAATTTGAAGTTATGTTTACAGATAGTTAATTTACATAAAAATTAATTTTATGGCGGAATAGGTTTCATTTAT
The DNA here is from genome assembly GCA_963969525.1 of Ontholestes murinus. Classification (NCBI taxonomy): domain Eukaryota; kingdom Metazoa; phylum Arthropoda; class Insecta; order Coleoptera; family Staphylinidae; genus Ontholestes; species Ontholestes murinus. The sequence continues at coordinate 54,785,915 of OZ018396.1, forward strand.
TATTCCCACTTTTTTGTGAAATAATTAATCAATCATGGCATTCATATATCAATATCATTACATGACAAACAGTAGACTGAGTAGACACTCAAATAATCAAAGAATGTAAGAAAAATAAATCCGAAATCTGGTTGGTCAATAAATAAAAACAGTGTTTAATATCCATTTATTTTCATTTATTTGTTTTTTATTCTTCAAAATAATTTAATATTAAACAAGCCTACTGCATTTAATGGGAAATATTTAAAATTTAATAAAAATATAGTATTTCTCAATAAATTGCAAATCTAACATCAACATGTTATATAGCAATGAAAATGAAAAAATCAATTTTATTGATAGCACAGCCAACTATGACTTCCATTTAAAAATATATAACTTTGTGCTATATCTCTTTAATTAATTAAGATAGAAACAATCACGATTTGATTCTCATTAAAAAAATACCTGAAGAACATGCAATTTTTATCTTGATAAAATAATAAATGACTCAAATATTACTAAAGTTCAAAATGAAAAGTATTGAATTTTTGGCTATAATTTGAAAACAAAAGACAAGAGCTAATTTCTGTTTTTGGCATTATATTTGTCTCGAAAAATGAGCTCTATTTTATCTATATCTTCTAATAACCCAGATTCCCTATAGTATAACATCAAACTTTCTTAATATCACACATTTATTTTTTTATTCAGTGGCTATTGTTTCGACCTTTTGTATTATAAAGTTATGGCTTCAAACATCCAACTCATTACCAAAATTTTGTTTAAATAAAAGTTGTCCAATTTCTCCTTACCTTTGAATTATATTTAAAAAGTTTTGTAATTTTTTTACCAAAAGCTTTTGACATCTCAATCTTCAGATAATAGTTTAAAAGTTTATTATTAAGTATTTGTTCAATAAAATAGTTTCATATGGTTTACTTATTGGAGGGTAGGATAGGTGTCGCTTACCCACCCTACATATGTAATGAAATTTTAAGAGTGTTTGTATTATTTTCCTTAAAATTAAAACAGTGTTTATAATTAAAGTTTTTTGTATATGTGTAGGGTAGTTGGGTGGCCTCTAGCCCAGCCTCCAATCAATAAAACATACACATTTAATTTACCAAAAGAATTTTGTCTCTTTAACAAAGTTTTAAGTTTTTGTTTCATTGGATTCGTTAACCACTTTCTAATTATTTTGATATAAACTTTAAAAATACAAAAACGATTGCTTGCTTGCATTAATTCAAATGTCCCTTTTTAATATTTATAACAAATATTTATTGAAGAATTTTAATGGTAGGCTTGGTAAGAAAATAAAGTTTTAACTGGGTCATGATTCTGCAAATTCTTTTATTTTGCTGGAAATTTAAAATGCGGGAAAAATCTAATATCCAAATTAGAAAATTAATTTTAAATCAATCAAAATAATTTTCATATGATTGCCCATTAATATACACATCTTTTAGGGTCATTGAAACTTCAAAGTTTTTATCAACCTAACTAAAAAAAATCTAAATATATGTCTGACATAAATTGTATTCACTTTTTCATTAAAAATGGTTTGCATTTTTTCTTAAAATTTAGATGAATTTATTATTAAGTTTATTAAAAAATTTCATTTATGATACGGTAACATGAAAACTGGAATAAATATTACCATGTTGGTTCATTTTTTTAGTATAGACCTGTGGTCTTTCAGACATTGATTTTTATTATTTAACAATATCATCACAAAATGGCTCCTTTGTAGAGATGAAAATTTTATTTCATCAATCTTATTTTGTACCACTTTTTAATTTGTTTAATTAATCGTTTTCGTTGAGACATTCATATTTTTGGCGCTTTGTCACTTTCAGCGCTTTCTCGTTACTTTAGATATTGTATTATCCGTTACTCCAAATTATAATCTAATTTTAGTTTAATATAGCTATATAAACTTAGAATACTTTTAATCATTATTAATTCTAGCGTGCTCTTGACCTATCACAATAATAAATACATTGGCCTATCGTACTCCCGACCTACCTTAACAAACTATGCATTAACGTAGGTTATGAGTACGCTAGTTAAGTGTACAATGCTGGAAATGATGTAGTTAGGTACTATTAAGGTCACATCACCATTTTTCATTTTTAGGTTCATTTTATCATAGAAATATAGTGCTCAATTGTTTTTATTTTTACTTTCCCTATTTAGTACATATAAAGTAATTTTGTATTGCGACGAAATTTGACATTTGAAGTAGTGCGCCACCTGACAGAAAAATACTAACACATTATAAACACCATCATCGATACTGTATAACAAGATACACATTATTGGTGTTTTAATTGTGCAACAGATTACATTATCAAATATTCTATTCTTATTAATTCATTAAACATTTTAAACGTACCGATCTAAACCAATATAAATCCTTCGAAACATTATTAACACAGGTTATCTATCAATTTCTATGTTTTGACTTTCATTCCAGGTTCAATCACAAAAACAATTGAAGAAGAAAAGGATGCCGAAGTTTCGACGCCGAAAACCGTCATCAGCAAAAGAAAATCGTTGCGCGGTCAGAGTTCTTCGCCAGTAAACACTCCGTCGGAACCCCAGGTTGCGGCAAAACCTAGGACTCGTCGAGCATCGGCGACCGAAAAAATTACATCACTCGCCTCGATCGATGAATCGGAACCGTCACCGGCCACATCGAAGAATCCTAAAAGAGGCGCTCCAGCGCGATCCACCAAAATCGACACAATCGACGAAAAAGAAAACGAAGAAGTCGCGGCGACGTTGGGCGTCCAAAATAAAATACTTACCGTTAACCTGACAAAAATACCCGATTTAGAAAACAATTCAAAGGAAATAAAAGACGGGGAGAAAAATGAAAAGCCGAAATCTCGAAGTGGTTCACCAACGGTAGTTACTGAAAACAAAGAAGAAAATGAAGAACATATTGCGGAGACGCGTAGTAGAAGAAATAGTAAATCGCCAGGCAAATTGGATTCTGAAAAGAAAGGAAGGAAAGAATCCAACTCAAAATTACTAATTGATGATGAAAAATCTAAATCTCCACGTACAAGTATTAGAAGGTCTAGTAGATCGCCTTGTTTAACCCAAAATATTGCAAAGAAATCAAGTGATGCCAACGATATTGAATTGAGAGAAAAGTCACAATCTCCACTTCGCAGTAGTACTAGAAGGAAATCTATTAAATCCACTGTTCCAATTGAAGAAGATGAGAAAAAAATTACAGAAGGTGATAAATTGGTTAAGGATTCATCTGAAATTAATACAATGAATGTATCGTCAAATTCTCCACTTAGAACTAGTGATAGAAGAAAATCACAAAAGACTGAAACTGTGGATGACATTGAAATCAAAATGTGTGATGGTGATGATAAAAAAATTATACTGGCTTCCGATTCAGACAAAAAATCACCTGAAAATGTAGAAACTAAACTTGAGACACCAAATTCCCCTCTTAGGACTAGCAATAGAAGAAAATCTGGTAGATTAAGCAGTGCTAATAAAGAAACTGAGGAAAACCCAGTAAACAATACAAACATCAAATCCACATCAGATACAAAAAGTACATCTGAAGATACAGGGATGAAACCTATTGAACAAGCTGATAAAAAATTAAAGGATACTTCAATAAATAAATGTGATATGATTGAAAATAGTGATGATGATGATGAAGAAAAGAAATCTAATAATACAGAAAAAGATAAAACTGCAAGTGAAAAGGTAGGTACTACCAACAAATCACTTAAAGATACTCCAGAGAAATCCAATATCGATGAAACCCTAATTTCAAGCCCAAAGCGACGGTCGTTACGAATTTCAAAATCTCCTTCACATTCTACATCTGAGAATGAAGCTACTAAATTGAGTCCAGTAAAAAGTTCCACGTCGTCACCTCAAAGAAAATCCCCACGACTTTCAAGATCTAATCAAGAAATTGAGAAAACCAATCTGCAGCTAATATCACTTAAATCAGAATCACCAGTAAAGGTAAATGATTCCATAAAAAATAAGTCGAATGAAGAAATTGCCGAAGATTTATTATTGGAAACAGATGATGAGTTAGAAGCTAAGAAAAAGGTAAGCAAATGCAATGAGGATGTATCAGAGGAAATGTTGCTACTCTCTGATGGTGAAGATGAAATTGAAAAGTCACAAACTATTGATGAAGATACTTTGGATAAGAGCAATACAAATAAGTCAGAAACTAATGATCCTATAGATAATAATATTGATGATAATAATATATCTAGTAGTAAAGAAGAAGAAAAGAATATTAAGGAAGACCAACCCATTGATCAGAAGGAAAAGGAATCCAATGAAGAAGAAACACTAGAAGAAATAGAACAATCCAGTGAAACTTCTGATAAGGAGGAAAAGCAATCGGAAGAAATAAAGCTTAAATCCCCCAAGGATGATAGTGTTTCTACTAGTAAAGAAATTCTTAAAGATGTACCATCCAATTCCAAAAAAGTTGAGACAAATGAAGAAACAGAAGGCAAATCCGAACCAGATTCTTCAAATAATGAAATGTCTCCAATGAAAAAATCAATTACCAATTTTAAGTCTCCTAAATCACCTATTTCTTCAAAGAATAGGGCAGATCCACTATTAAAAAATGAGATGGAAATGTCATTAGGCTCAGATGGTTCCTTCCATCTAAATCTTTCCATTGCAAAGACCAACAGTCAGGAATCTCTAACGGGAAATATCCTTAAAGAAAAAGAAATACTAAACACAAGCAATGGAAGTGATGGGTCAGACAAAGAGAATATCCAAACCTCGCCTATAATCGGAAAAGACTCTAACATAGGCCAGCCGAATGTAGCCAAAAAAATATTAGAGGCAAAGAATGTCTTGAACTTACGCAGCCCAAAAGATGAAGTAATTGTATTGACGAGCCAAACCAGCACTCCAAAAATATCTTCAATCAATGAAAAAATTGCATATGATCCTACAGTTACATCAAGTAAAGGTTCGGTTGAGGGTGAGGACTTTATTAAGGTGCCTATCACTAAGGAAATAGATGATGACGTTTTTGTTGATGAAAACAGGAATGGAAAATTGAAAATTTCTCATGAAAAAGGTAGTTCTGAAGATCTGCCAAAAAATATTACAACAAGCAGTGATGTTACATCCAATGAAAATCTGAGAAATAAAAATTCCAAAGAAGAATTAAATGTTAGCATTAAAGATGCCATAGGTTTATCAAAATTAAACAGTGATAGTTCTAGTTCTGATAGTAATGAAACAGAAGAAGAAATGGAAGAATTGATCATAAGTAATGATAAAGAAGAAGTAATCGAAGATATAGACGTAATCAACAGCAATAAAAATAATTCTAAAGATTCTGAAGAATTTGGTGAGGGTTTTAAAACGGAATGTAAAGCCCCGCAGGAATTTGATGAAAATAATGTTAATTCTACCTCAGAAAATGGCAAATCTACCGAAGAAACACTAAATGAGGAAAATTCTAATTTAACAAAATCAAATACAAGTAAAACACCAGCATTAAACAACTCTGGATTGATAGATTCTACATCGAATGCAGAAGAAATTGCAGATGATGTTGATACACCAATAACTGAAGAAACCATCAATACCACTTCTAATGTATCAGAAAGTAATGACCAGGATAAAATTGAAACAAACTCTGCTGATTTAGTTTCATCTCAAGAAGAAGAAGCATGTACAGATACTGGCGATTCATCTCAAAAGAATTCTGCTGATTTAGTTTCACCTCAAGTAGAAGAAGCGTGTACAGATTCTGCTGATTCATCTGAAAAGAATTCTGCTGATTTAGTTTCACCTCACAAAGAAGCTTGTACAGATGCTGGCGATTTATCTCAAAAGAATTCTGACGATTTGGTTTCATCTCAAGAAAATGAAGCATGTACAGATTCTGGCGATTCATCTCAAAAGAATTCTGCTGATTTAGTTCCACCTCAAGTAGAAGAAGCGTGTACAGATTCTGCTGATTCATCTCAAAAGAATTCTGCTGATTTAGTTTCACCTCAAGAAGAAGAAACTTGTACAGATTCTGGCGATTCATCTCAAAAGAATTCTGCTGATTTAGTTTCACCTCAAGAAGAAGAAGCTTGTACAGATTCTGGCGATTCATCTCAAAAGAATTCTGCTGATTTAGTTTCACCTCAAGAAGAAGCTTGTACAGATTCCGGTGATTCATCTCAAAAGAATTCTGCTGATTTAGTTTCACCTCAAGAAGAAGCTTGTACAGATTCCGGTGATTCATCTCAAAAGAATTCCCCTAAACAAAATGGCAAATCAAATAAGCAAACTGCAAAAAGTAACATATCAAATGCAGGAGGGGAAATTGAAAAAACAAATTCAAATGTTTCCAATGGTAACAGAAAACGTAAGAGGGAAGAATCTGAAGATGAAGAACTCGATGAAGATTTTGATATTGATTTACAAATTGAAGACTCTGATGAAGAAGAAATTGAAGATTCTGATGAGGAGCAAAAAGCAGAAAATGTTTATAATCTAAAAGCCAAATCCGATGTTGACGAAACTGTTGACAATTCTAATAGTGATAATGTGCCAAATCGAAGAAAAAGCAATACGCCAGTGAAATCAAAGAAGCTCAAACCTAATAGGTCTGAAGAAAGTTGCGAGGAGGAGGATGACAAACAATTGACTGAGGTCATAGAAGACAGTAATGAAGAAAATTCTGAAAGTCATGAATTTGGATTAAACGGAGAAGGTAAAAAGAAGAAGAAAAGTAAAAAATCGCAAAAGGTAGAAGTTGAGGAAACTATAAATGAATCTCAAATTGATGAAAATTCAGAAATTTTAAATAAATCGCAAAGTAAGAAAGAAAAACGTAAGAAAAAACGAAATAACGAAATTGATCAAAGTGACGAGGATGCTATAACTGAAGATACAGTAAAAATTAATAACTCTGCTTCAAAGAAAAAGGATCTGAAGAACAAAACTAAAGAAACTGTATGCGAAAATGAAGAAAAGTGCGATAAATCTGGAGAAAACATTGACACTTTTGAGAATTTAGATGAGGAAAAACGAAAAAAGAAAAAGTCCAAGAAAAGAAAATCTTCGAGTAATGAAGAAAGTCGCATGGACGATTTACTCACGTCCCTTGTTGAAAAAAAAATTTTGGAATACAATGATTCCAATGGTGGAAGTGAAGATGAAGATGTTCAATCAACCAACCCATTCATAGATGATGCTGCTTTTGAGGGTGAAGAGGACACGCCTTCTGAAGGTAGTAACGACATTGTAGAACGAGGCGAATCGCTACACAGTTCTGATACAGAAGATGAGTGTGATGATGAAGATAATTATGAAGAAGATTCATTCATCGTCGACGATGAGAGTATAGAATTATTATCTGGCAATGAATACGATATTGAAATGGAGAGTAAACCGAAAAAGAAAAGGTCTAGGATTATCAAATGTTCAGACAGTGAAGATGATAATGAGATGGCCGACATAACAACTAATATTAAAGATCAAAAGATGAAGAAACATTCCAGCGGTATTATTTCTTCGGATATTGAAGACGATGAAAAAATTGATGTTAAAAATAAGTCTAAAGAATTGGACGAAGATAACATCGAGTCTGACGTAGATGCTGAGAAAAAATCTAATTCTGAGCAATCAGATGATAACGTTGAAGATAGTCAATCTGAGAAGGAAGCTCTAAATAAAAAAGATGATCAACTCGATTATATAATAAGCTCGGGAGAAGAACAAGTAATTGAGAAAGTATCCAAAAAGAAACGCAATAAGAAAGCTAAAAAAGAGAGTTTAGAAGAAGATATCGAATTTGTAGATGAAAATACAAAAAATAATTCCGAGGATTTAGAAGACGTCAATGTTGAAGTTGCCAAAAAAGAAAGGAAATCTAGTAAGAAACTTAAGAGTAAAGGAAATAGAAGTGGTTTGGGAGAATCGTTTATATCGAGCGAAGATGAAAACGTTGATAAAAAATCGAAGAAGAAAAATAAAGCCGATGTTGTTGAAGACGACGGTGTTAGTGGAAATAAGAAAAAGAGAAAATCTGATGCTTGTAAAATTAATGACATTCCTTCAGATGAAACATGTATTTCAAACAAGCAGCAAATATCAGATATTAAAATTGCTGAATCTTCAAGTCAATTGGAGTTAGGTGATGAAATGTCCAATGAAATTAATACTTCTCAGAAGGAAGTAGCTGAAGAACCTTCGAATATTAACAACGCAGACGTTGAAACCGAAAACGTAGATGATGAGGATACAATTATTTCTGTTGAAGACAGTGAACCTGAAGAAGATACTGCTACAAAAGAGAAAAAGAAGATTAATATTATTCAAGACATCATAATACCACATCCCCATGGAAAGCCTCTTCTGGTAAACTCTTGCGACAACCTTAATATTTTAGAAGAGCCCAAAGAAGAAGAACCATCTGTGAAGATTTGCAATACCCCAAATACAAGTTTTGTGGAAAGTATTTCTTCTCTGAGAAAACCATCAAGGAAAACTTCTATAAGTTTCCAAGAGGACATTAAGGTCACTGATAATGCTAATAGTGTTATAAATGAAAAAATAACAAAGGTTGTAGACTTCCTCTGTTCTTCAATTCAAGATAATAAAGGAAATGTCTCACTAAACGTTTCTCTAGACTATGTCAATTCTGCGAATGAAGATGATTCATCCAGAGAAGTTCCTGTTTCCCGTTTGAAGAAAACAAAGAAAGTTCAAGATATGCGGTTGAAGACAATTGAAGTTGATTTGGGAGAAGCGGAGGTACAAAAGAAAAAGAAGAAGAAAACAAAAGATTTGAAAGCATGTACTGAGGAAAAGACCATTGAGGTTAATTTAGGTGAAGCGTTTGTAACGAAAAAGAAGAAAACGAAAGATTTAAAAGAATGCACCGAGAAAAAGAAAAAACGTAAAATTGTACAAACTGATGTTGATGATGATAGAGATCAGGAGGAAATCGGTGAATTTAGTTTATTAAATCCGAAAAATTGTAATAAACTTGAAGATGAATGGAATATTGAAGAAGACACTTCCAAAAAGCAAAAGGTTTCTAAAAAAGCAAAGAAACATAAGAAGGAAGACATTGAAGTTGATTTTACTGAATGTAAACGGCCGAAAAAAATTAAAGAGAAAGATACTTTTATAGAAGAGGATTTAAGACAACAGAAAAAGTCTAAAAAATCTGAGAAAACGGAACAAGATATTTGGAATGTTGAAAATAATTTATTAAATGAAAAAAAATCTAAAAAGCTTAAACTGAAAAAATCAGAAAGGATGGACTATATTGGAGAAATCAATACACAGGAAAGTTCAAATAAATTATCAAAGAAAATCATAGAGTCTGGCAAACTGAAGAAGCGAACATTAAAAGAGACTTTCCCTGTTGAAGAAGAAATTCCAATAAAGAAGTCCAAGAAAATTAAATCTAGTGAGAAAGAAAATAAGACTGAAAAAGAAAAAAGGAAACTTCCAGAATTCCAAAGTTTCAAAACTGAGGAACCTAGTAAGAAGAAAAAGAATAAAATTAGTTATCTGCAATCTTCAGAGGAGAAGCTCACTGCTAGCAATTTAGAAGTAAAGAAGAAGCAAAAGAAGACCCAGAATACCTTTGACTATCTACAATATTCAGAAGTGGAAACAATTTCTGAAAAACCAACAGCTAGTACTTCAGAAGTGCCCCATGTCGGTGTACCCAAGAAGAAAAAGAAGAAATCAATACAAATCACTCCTAGCTCGTCAACTAGAAATACACTGACCGACTGGAAAGTGGAAGAAATGAATAAATTAGAACGAGTTAAGAGTAAACTCTTGAAGAGTGATTTTAGGAACCAGATGATTTATGATACTAGTCGAAATAAGAGGATGAAAACGAAGAAAATTGTGAAGAAATATGATTAATGTTTTTAGTACTGAAAATGTGTTGAGCACAGTTATTTTTACATATTAAATGATTATAAGTATAAATTAAATTATGCGTTTTTATTATTAACCCAATCATTTACAATAAATTTTAAATGTCTTCCTTTGTTTATTGTTAAGTAACTCTTAGTTTGCAAATATTGATAACACAACTAAATTTAATTTAATTTAAAAAAAACATATTACATGGAAATATATGTAAAAAATAAACTATTTAAAAGTTCGTTATTAGATACAAAATGTGTATGCAGACAAGTTATTTATTCAATTTAAGTTCACTGTTTTACAAAATAATTTAGGGATTTAAAATTAGTCGTCCGTTTGAAGATGGCGCTCGTACCGCAGTTGTAAAAAAATAGAATATAGCAATGTAAATTAAATATCGACTTACATTACATTGTAATAATGGAAAACTGCGGTGCAGAAACACTCAAAATAATTCTATTTATTTAAAAACAATATAGGAGTATAAATGAACGTTAACTTAGATGCGAAAAGCCCTAGCTTCATTGTCTTCTTAAATTATATATTATATAACTTTTATCATAACAATATTGAAAATTTTGAAGTAGAAATATTTTTAAAAGTTATAATATATATTTATTTTTATATTAATTCATTTTGAAATGGTGTCAGGATAGCCAATATAAAATTATACAGAAGTGCCACATTAATAAAACCAAAACCCCACCAATCTGAAGTTTCGATGACTGTGTGATTTTCGTTTTGTTGTTGCACGAAAATTAGGCTCTCAGAAATAGTTTAATCCTCTCCGATCGCACAGAATGGTAAGTGATAAACTAATATACATAAAAACCACAAGTAATTTCCAATAGTAATTTATTAATTAATCAATCGTGCCTTACAATTTAGGGTCAAAATCAATCCGGCCCCGGAGGTAACGATAAGAAGGACGATAAAGACAAGAAAAAGAAATATGAACCCCCAATTCCAACAAGAGTGGGCAAGAAGAAGCGCCGTACTAAGGGACCTGATACTGCTCTGAAACTTCCCGCTGTTACACCTCATACGAGATGTAGACTGAAGTTGCTGAAACTCGAGCGGATTAAGGATTACTTGTTAATGGAAGAGGAGTTTATTAGGAATCAGGAACGTTTGAAGCCCCAGGAGGAGAAGAATGAGGAAGAGCGATCCAAAGTCGATGATCTTAGAGGTGATAATAATGCACACTCACTTGACATAACCTTTAATCAATCGAAAACCTTTGTTGGTACAATAATAATTATTACTATTGTATTAACAAAAGGAGGGGGCCATTACACTTAGAATACGATTTTATTAAATTTATTTCATAGTTAACTTGTAAAGTTAGCCGTAGTTTTTAATAGTATCTATAAAAATGATGTGATTAAAATCAATAAGAAAAGTTTAATGTAAAAATAAACTGTGAAACAAGTTAAACCAAATGATTCTATGTTAATGCTAAATTATTTTATATTAGCAATTTTTCTGTTAATTTATAACTGTTTCATTGTAATTTGTTTTTCCAAAAATTAGTTGTAGGCATTGTCAAGATTCCATGTGAATTAAAAATGATTTATAAAATAATACTTTTTGTTTAGGAACCCCAATGTCGGTTGGAACATTGGAGGAAATCATCGATGATAATCATGCAATTGTTTCCACATCGGTTGGAAGTGAACACTACGTTAGTATTCTGTCCTTTGTGGACAAAGATCAGTTGGAACCTGGCTGCTCAGTTTTACTGAATCATAAAGTGCATGCTGTTGTGGGTGTCTTGGGTGATGACACAGATCCAATGGTGACCGTAATGAAGCTAGAGAAGGCTCCTCAGGAGACGTACGCTGATATTGGTGGGTTAGACACGCAGATTCAGGAAATTAAGGAGTCAGTCGAGTTACCACTGACTCATCCTGAGTATTATGAAGAAATGGGTAAGATTTAAATATGATCTACTTAACCATATTTTATAAATTAATTAACTTGTATTTATAATATTTATTGTTTATAGGTATTAAACCACCAAAGGGAGTTATCCTGTATGGTCCACCTGGCACAGGAAAAACCTTATTAGCCAAGGCTGTAGCCAATCAAACATCAGCTACATTCTTAAGAGTAGTTGGTTCCGAATTGATCCAAAAATATTTGGGTGACGGCCCTAAATTAGTTCGTGAACTGTTTAGAGTTGCAGAAGAACACGCTCCATCAATTGTTTTTATTGATGAAATTGATGCAGTTGGTACGAAAAGATACGATTCGAATTCCGGTGGTGAGAGGGAAATTCAGAGGACCATGTTGGAATTACTTAATCAACTGGATGGTTTTGATTCACGTGGTGATGTAAAGGTAAAATAATAATTATTATCATATCAATAATTAGAAGATGGTTAAAATCTACAAAAAGTTTTATATTTTAAAACGAATTAAAACTATTTAATATTGCAGGTAATCATGGCCACAAATAGAATTGAAACTTTGGATCCTGCCCTTATTAGACCTGGTAGAATTGATAGGAAAATAGAGTTCCCCTTGCCTGATGAAAAAACCAAGAAGAGGATATTCAACATTCACACTTCTAGAATGACATTAGCTGAAGATGTTAATCTGCAGGAGCTGATTATGGCTAAAGATGATCTCTCTGGAGCTGATATTAAAGTATGTACTTGTTATTCATTTACCACATATCAATTTAAATCAATAACTTAATATCAATTTTTTTTCATTTATAGGCAATTTGTACAGAAGCAGGTCTGATGGCATTAAGAGAGCGAAGGATGAAAGTGATGAACGAGGATTTCAAAAAGTCGAAAGAGAGTGTGCTGTACCGCAAGAAGGAGGGAACGCCGGAGGGGCTGTACTTGTAAACTAATGGATTATGTCACCAACTCACTATTTAATTATTTACATTTTTATTTGCGAGTGGAATAACAGAATTAGTTGAATATGTGGAATATAAATTTTGTATTAAAACAGTGGACTTTTCTTCTTGTACGTTTCTTAGGTGTGGCAAAGCGGCGTCTTCAGATTGCTCCCCCTTGCATATTAGACAATTTCCCCTTCGAGTTTTTTCCAAGCCGGGATCAACCGTTTGCAAGTTGTTACCTCTGAAACAAATAAATTCTTATAAAAATATATATTACAGATATTTTAATTTCTTAATCCAATTTATTTATAAAATCAAATTCAAAAGGTGAAAATTGATACAAAAACCTTTTTAATGGTTTATTATGAACTGTGATTAATTTTACAACAAATATTAATATGCATATATATAAATAAACAAAATGTATTCTAGTTTTTAACCTAATATCTTCGTGTTATAATATATAAATTAACTAATAGCATTTTTGGAATAAATAATTAACCCTACTTGGTAAACACGTAACCACCAAATTAAGATTTAAGACGTCTGCATAAGTGCAGATGTCTTACTAAAACTATACCGTTGCTATTATTTACATACAATAATGTTGAGATTATACATTTTTCACAGTATTTTATTGGAAGCCTTTCAGTCTCTCATATTTATTATATAGTATATTTCAGTAAATCTCGAATTGGACTGTATTTAACAGAGTTAATTTGATTATGATATTGCTGCTATGAATTATATGCAATTTTAACATAATTAGTATTACCTTAAAGCACCCTTTATTTGTCCCAATAAAAAAGCATCCCTAAATCCATCTTGGTATCCCTTATCAAAATTTTCCTGGAAATTTGCTGATTTTCCTTCAATAATTCCTTCACGATATCCAGCCTAAAATTCACAAATTACTTAAATGTTTTATTAATTAGGTTGATTGAAATATGTTTCACCTCACCTTTTCTGAGTCTCGAACAGTTTTTTTCCATGTCATTTCTATATTACTGTCCATTTTGTTTTGCAACAAATCATCACCTGCTTCAAATGTAAGGTTATAAAAACGCAAATTGCTAAATACTGTTCGTGCTGCAACAACTATGTCATGTTTCTGTTTGCTTTAACCTGTTTGAGAAATACAATACAACAAAATTGCTTTAAATAACACTGTTGTATCCCTTCTTTACACATTATTTGCTATGCTTAGATATACTAAACAGCTTTTAATGTTCTACCCGAGTCCATGTTAAGTAAACTGATTGAAAACACAGCTATATTCAAATGTGAAAAGACAAATATATTTCTGAACTGTTTGTTCCCATAAACAATGAGAAAGTACTTTAATACAGTCATGATTAAAAGATGGTTGCTTATTACCATTCTATAGCCCACAAATTAATTTTTGTTTATTTATCTCCATTTAAATTTACTATTCTTTATAACAGAGTATAAGAAAAAGCAGAAAGAACATATAGTTTTGAATATAATGGAGATGGTGGTGATAGTTTTGTATTACAATTGTCTAATATAAATATAAATAAATTTTACCTGTAAAGTGTAATTATTGTCTATAATATGCTTTCAAACTCATAGAATAATTTGTGCTATAAATCATTGAAAAGTGTCTATTTTTTCATATGTAATGAAGAACATCAAGAAACATCTAGTAAATATCAAATAACATTGCTAGGATCAAGAAATACGATGATTCTTCTTGACTTTTTGCGTGGACAAGGTTTAAAGCTTAAATAAAAATTGACAAAATTAATATCATATTTTTCTAGCTTAAAATTAGTTATTAATACAATTGTGTAACATATCTATCCAATCGATAAGGCAGAATGATTAAAACTAAATATAATTCGGTATAGAAATATATCTTACAACCATTAATGTATTTCATTTCGAAAACAAGTCATCAAATAATTAATTGTAATAGTGATTGATATTAAAAATAAATAAATACTCTAAATAATATTTCATTCTGTATTAAGGTGGTATAAATTAAACATTTGGGAGCTATGAGATGGTAACTCTTTTATGGATAAATAATTGTAGTTTTATTTATAGTATAATAAATATCCGTTCATGTATTATTGTTTATATAATAAGTTAAAGTGTTAATTTAAATATTTCAATCAACGAATAAAATTAATATAGCATCACAGTACACTAACATAGGTAGTAGTTTGTGTATAGCATTGAACTGAAAGTGTTTGAAAAGTAAGGTTATTAATTAAAATTTCTGTATGTTTTGAGTGCTTTTTACATAAAGGTTCTTAAATTTAAATTTTCTGTTATATATATTTAATACAATTATTATCTATATATTTAATTATTGATATTTACTTACTGTGATAGAAAGAATTATTATTATTTAGAAATTATAACCTATTGAGTGTGAATACATTTTTCCAATAAGAACATTCTCTTTTTGAATTTGTGATACTTAAATTTTAGAATAGAATTATAACTACTTACAACAAGCAAGTATAGCTTTAGTGATAACATTAATATTTTTTAATTGATTAATATTTATCGATAAAAATGAGTAAATCAGGTTAATTACTTAATAACGTTCAGAAGTTGATAATTTTTTTTACATAAAAGCAGTATAATCCATATATATTATTTAAAAAGTTTGGCTTTATGTTTCATTCATTACATAAAAATTACTATTCAAATGGACAGTACAAATATTTATAAAACATAATTTTAATGTAGCAATTATGTGTTTTAATTAATAATTTTAGAATTATTACATTCAGACAAGTAAAACAATTGTTTTGTTCCGTAATTATATTCTGTCTCCTGACACATTTCGATTTGTTATGATTATTTTCAAACTTAAAACTCAATAAAATAATGAAACGAAACAAATGTTTAACTTTACCCACTGTGAAAATATAGTTCCATCAAGAAAGTATTGCAAGAAGAATTTAGTATCTTATAATTATTACATAAAAATAGGTTTTTAATTGTAGATAATGTCTGAACAAGCGGAAGCCGCTGCGGAAGAGAAAATTCTTGAATTAGCAAAAGAGAAAGCAAATGGAATCACCAATAAGGATATACAGACTGCTTTACCAGATACATCTGCTACTGTTTGGACGAGTGTCGTAAATAAATTACTTAAAAATAGGTATTTTTTAAATATTAATTTCTCATTTTTGTATTAATTAAGTTATTTTTCACTATTTCCTAAACATTGAGTTCAATTTTTTTAGCACCTTAGAGTTATTTCAAGATAAGAATGAGCTATTATACAAATACAAAGATCCGGAAAGTAAGGGTAAAGTTAAAGGATCTGACAATGAGGAACGTGTAGTGTATAAGATTATCGAGGAGGCAGGGAATAAAGGAATATGGATTAGGGATATTCGCTACAAGTCAAATTTGACGATGACACACCTTAATAAAGTTTTGAAAAGCCTGGAAACCAAGAAATTTATTAAAGCAGTCAAATCTGTAGCAGTAAGTAATCACCGTATTATCTTCTTTTGAAATAACTATTTCACATTTATGTTTAAATAGGCAAGTAAAAAGAAAGTATACATGCTATACGACCTTGAACCAGATAGTTCAGTAACAGGAGGAGCGTGGTACCAAGATCAAGATTTCGAATCAGAGTTTGTGGATATATTAAACCAACAGTGTCACAGATTTCTACTTGAGAGATGGGAGGAAGCGAAGGGCCAGAACGGAGGGCCAACTTTAATCCGTAACCGCAGCTATGCCACAGCCAGTGATGTCCATAAATTCATTTCTAACTTGGGTATAAGTAAAGTCGAATTATCAGTGGAAGATATTGAAAGTATTCTGTATACCGTTGTTTTGGATAATAAGGCAGAACGTATTGTTAGTTCTAGTGGTTTGAATCTGTACAGAGCAGTCAATCGATTTTTACCATCGCCTGGGTTAGTGAAGACAACCTGTGGTATTTGTCCTATTGCTAATCGTTGCGGTGACACTGGTTCTATTAATCCAAAAGTTTGTAATTATCTAACTGATTGGTTGAATCAGTAATATAGAGAAGAAATAATAATATAAATAAATGATAAATGTAGATGGTTTTTATTTTTTTGTTAATATTTTCCTATTATAGAAAAATCTTTTTAGATCATAATAATAATAATCTTTATCTAGCACTTTGCTATACAATAACATAGATCATTCTATCTTTAATTTATTTACAGTCACTGAATGTAACATTATTACCATGGTAATAGCAGTAAGGTTGCTTTCTTTTTAAGCCCACTAAATGGTTCGAGGTTTCTGTATCTCATTGACTTTGATGTAGATAATACTTAAAAATTATTACTTAATGAAAATAATGGTAATGACTGTTAATTGAAATATTGTACAATATTTAAATCGATACTTACAATGAATTGA
The DNA here is from genome assembly GCA_963969525.1 of Ontholestes murinus. NCBI lineage: Eukaryota > Metazoa > Arthropoda > Insecta > Coleoptera > Staphylinidae > Ontholestes > Ontholestes murinus. The sequence goes on from OZ018396.1 coordinate 54,803,082, forward strand.
AAAATTCATTATTTTTTAATCACAAATAATTATTATTCTGGTTGAAACATAGTTCATTTTTCAATTCAGTGTAATTATTACTTTGTATAAAATATATATCTAGACATAAATAAAAGCTGCTAGGAATAAGACTTTAAGGATACGTTATGACATAAGAAAAACACAAACATTTATAACAATGCAATTTTTTTTATTGAAAGTAATGAAAAGAAGGCCTATTATTATTGTTCAACATTTCTTAATAATCAATTTCTTGATGAGTAGATTAGACATGGTTGTTTGGCTACAGACAGCTTTACAGCATTGCGATTCTTGATGTGTAAAAATTAAGGTGAAATATTGTACAATATTTCAATCGAAGTAACAACGTGCTTAATAGCTAAACACTACTTCTACTATTTCAATCAACGGTAAAAGAGACAAAGAAAATAATAATTATATGGAAACATATTAAGAAACAAATTATTTAAGAAAATTATTTCGTGCAATTTTTATTTTCAGCGTAACATTGAAAATACGTTATTGTGTCTTGATGACTCTAGTTCAAGTATAAATTGTGAAATAGATTATTTCCTCATTACTCAATAACCGTCTGAAACGTTTATTGATTTTGGTGATTAAGGGTGCGGAGAAGTTAATTTATTCCATGAGTAGAAAGGAACAAATTTAATCGTAGAACGAAAGACGAAAAATAAATAAGTTGTTCAATTTGTTGGTTTAAGGAAACCGGAAATGAACAGAAACATAAACAACCATTTATATTTTGCAATCTTTGATCTACAATGTTGCCAAGTTACAAACATACATTTTAAATAATATTTGGTAGGTAATTATTTTCAATAAAGAATGCACTTTCATTTATGGATGATAAGTATAGTTAAAATTTATTGAAGTCATTTTAATATAAAGCTGAATTATAGTGAAAATGAAGAAATCGTTGTAAATTGAGTACTGACTGTTTTGTTTGTAGGTTGGCATCCCTCATTTTTAAATAGCCATCGGGGCGCGCATGTGCCGGTTTTACTTTCACGCATGCGAACGGTAGTGGTGGCTTGAAGCCGACAAAACGTTTGTTAAGAAAACGACGGAATATCCCGGTAAATTAGAGCGTGTTTCGGTGCGTGTCTTATCAAAAGTTGAATGCGCGTAGAGGCCCCCGCTATTTCCAAAACCGGTGCGTAAACAAGTAGCGTCGTGCCCGTAACACTCGTTAACATCTACATGCTGTAAGAAGAGCCGCACTTTTCCCTCCAAACAGACCACAATATGCCTTTGCTGAAGAAGAAGACGTTGGAGAAGGCCCCCATTCCGGAGTTCCTCCGTGACGATGAGGAGGTATTTCTCTGCGAGATGACCAACGAGATATTCCGCGATTACGAGTGAGTATCTCCAATGGTAAATTCCCCAATTTTCGCACTTAACGGTTTTCTACGCCGTCGTTCGACCACCTGAATACAAGCAATATTTCCTGGGAATTTCATTGTCCTCTCGTTTTAGGTTATGTGCGTTATAAACATCAATTGCGATGTGCGAAGTTGAGTGCACTCGTGCGAAAAACGTTCGCGTTTGTTAGGTTAACGTCGTTATTGATGTGTTTATTACTGGATATTGTTGCAATGTCAAGTGTAATATTCATCATTGCACTTGACATTGTAATGTGTGACAATGTTGTAATGTGATTTTGATGTAGCAACCACCTGACATGCTGATCTATATAAATTACCCTTTCATCAAACATGTAAATTGGCATAGCATCAATGAATACATTATTTACATTTTCTGTTACCACCCCAGAATGATAAATAATTAATACAATATTGATTTGTTGACAGCCTTATGTTATTTACAATAAAATGAAGATTCATCTGTCGTATGTATTGGTTAATAGATAATCTACATAATCATACTTTTCATTAGACTTTTATTTTATATGAAGAAATAGAACTGTTTGTATAAATTTCCATAATATCTTAACTGTGGGTTATCTGCAGAGACTTTGGTAGTAAGAATGTATGGAAATGAGAAAATTGAAACTTAGAAATAGTCCATTTTTCTGTAGTTTTTGACATTCAATAGCTTCATAAAAATAAAGAATTTTGTTTATAAAAGTATAACCTTATTGTAAGCATAAAATAAATTCATGAATAATTATTATCCTAATAATGTTATAAAATAGAATATATTGAAATTTAGATATTCAAATGTATTGATATTTGAAATTTAGATTAATTTAGATCAACTAATTTGTTAGCCACTAAAAGTTTCTTAATATATATTTTGCAATTGTTTATCCTTTTTCTGCTTCTTGGTTTTCAAAAAATTCTTTTTTTTTTTTTTTACTATTAAAAGAAAGTTTTTATAATAATCAATATTCTAAAAAAAAAGATAAATGAGGAGTAAAACACTTTAAGTGTGATTCTCAGTGTCTTCCAAGGGTTTTATTGATTTTATTGTTTATTAAGCATTAACTAGAATATATTTTTTAATTAAAAATTTCATTTTTTTAATATAATAAATATAGAAATTGTTTAAGAACTGAAAACATGTACAGTTTCTTTAAATGTACTGTTTTTAAAAATCCATAAAGCAAATTTAAATGTTTTTTTTTTCAAATCCAAACATTAAAAAAATGGTTAAAATTTTTAGGTTATAAATTATATTACAAAACAAAAATAAACATATTTTATTAATCATGTTGGAATTATTTTAATGCACATAAAAGCAAATTTAAAATTTAGAATTATGTTAAAAAAATTCAAAAAGTGTATTTTTATATGAGTTGAATATATTCGAAATCTTTAGATATTTCTATTGTTTTAATTAGAATTTATATTTTTTTTTACAGGGAATTTGCCGAACGCACAATATTGTGCAATTCCATGGTATGGACTTGTTCAATGACGGGGAAAATGAATCTAACATACGAGGAGGCTTTGGCGAGCGAGAAAAATGCCAAGAAACTACTGCAAGACTTCCCTAATGAGTTGAAAGTGCCCATGTTGTTTGTCGCAAATTTAACTCAGAGAGGTTCCTTTGGAGATATGGCGGAGGATGTTTACATGTATATAAAAGACAGATTTTTCCTGGGCGAAACAGTGGAGGCTTCTTTCGGTATCAATAAGTGGAAGGAGTATCAGGTTGTGCAGGTCATAGCCCCCACTGAAGAAGAAATTAAAGAGAAAAGGTATACTTTTCCTTTAACATCTTATATTTAAAAATTTTGAAAAAAAAATTAAGAAATGATGCTATGTTGTTTTATATTATAATTAACTTAATGTATGTTAAATTTTTATTCCTTAATGTAATTTTTGTTTAGAAAATACACCATGCAACATATAAATAAAGAAATAAACATTATTTATCTTTATTTAAAAATTAATTTTAATCAATCATATTGATATCTGGCAAACTAAGATATTCAAAAAATTGTTGTGTAAAAACTGTGTATAACACTTTAAAAAAAAATTAAATTTTAACTTTTATTAATTTATCAGAAATGGTGACACAACATCTGTAAATACCATCCCCGCCAGTTGTTACAAATACGACCTGGAACACATGAGCAGTGAAGATGCAGATATCAGTGAGAAGTTGATGGCAGACATGACGCAGATCAGGCGCAAAAAAGGCCTTTACTCGAGGGACAAAAGCAAATTGTTTCTGAAGCAGTACGTGGTGCAGAACTCGAATGGACAGTTTGGAATAAACCCTTCCGCGTTGAAAAGTTACGGAATTACTGGGATGAGCTATTCCAAGATATTCGACGGGCCCGAGCCCAACTTTAACAAGTCCAAAGGCAGGACAAATGTGAAGAAGGTGCGCCAGGAGACCCTTGCCAAATTTCTCACTAAGAACAACCTTACTGATAACTTCACTTCGAAAGGAATCACAAAGCAGGCCCAGGAGAAGAAACAGAAGGACCAAAAGGTGCAGAAGATGAAGGCCGTCGACTTGGCTTCAAAAGTTAAGGAGTGGTATCAGGTCAAAGATGATTTGATTTTGGAAGATCAGAAAGTGAGTTTAATTGATACTGATATAGCACTAGTATGCCAATACTATTTATTATATTTATTTAATGCTTTAATTTTTGTGTATTAGGAAATGCCACAACCAATTCCAGTTAAAACAAAAATACCTGAGAGATTACTTGGAGATGCACTTTGTGTGATGGAGTTTGTTTCAAACTTTTCTTCAGTACTACAAACTAAAAATTATTTTGGGGTTAAAGGACTTACGTTTGATATTATGGAAAAGGCCCTATTTGAGCAGAAGGTAAATATTATTTAATATTATTTCTTATTCTTAATAATTGTACAAACAATTGATACATTCAATCTGTTTTAATACTGAACTGAACACTGAACGTCTAAAAACATTAGTTAACTTATTTTAACTAATATTTAAATTAATATAGGTTGGTGGACCCTTAATAGACATCCTGATAATGTTCATAGAAGCAATATTTACATTTCAAGAGGAAGAGGAAAAAAGTTATAAATTTGAATTAGATAAAATAACAAGTAAGTTCAATAATTTATAATCAAGAACAGCCTTATTTAAATCATGCAATATTAAATGCTGGCATGTAGACTATAAAACTGTCTGTAGCCTTTAGTGATAATTTATTTTTAATTCAAAATCATTTCCGATTTTAGAGGATGATCTCAATGAAATCAAAGAATGCACAGATATTGGCTATGAAGAAATAATTCAAATATCCACCGTAACATCAAACTGGCCGAAAAAGTATCAGGGAACGACTTTAAAAATGTTACCAGTCTGTCCTGTAACAGTTTCCGAAATCTTAAGGCTCCACTTGCTGTCTTCAGGAGCACGTCTTATGGATTCGCACGGATCGAGGATGCGTTCACTCTGCAGAGGTGGCTTTTCCAGTGAAGATGATCCGGCCATTGAATTCCGGCTTCACAATACGCACATACTGAAAGCGCTCTCGATCCACAATGTGGTGGAGTTGTCGATTAGTGATAAACTCAAGTTGTTAAACTGTCTGGTGAATCAGCTTCTCACGTATAAACAGATTAGAGACCTGATCGACGAGAGGAATGATAGTGTTAGGGAAATGAAAGTGAATATTAGGCAGATTAATTTAAATGAAAAGAAGAGACAGCAGGAGGCAGATGAACAGTCCAAATTGCAGAAGAAGCTGAACGGGTCTGAGGTTACTGAGGAGGAAAAAATTGAGAGGAGGGAAAAGAAGTTACGTGATAGCAAAAGTTATAAGTTAACAGCCGATCTACAAATTGAAAAACTTCAGAATAGTATTTATACCAGTGTAATTCATTTGGGGTAAGTGAAATTTGGATTATACAGTGTGTAAAGTGATGGGGTTTCCTATAGGGAAAACTTTTTTAATATGAATTTTAGGAAAAAACTTATTCTTTATAAAAAAATTTGCTTGCTTCGAAACCCCTTATGGTCAAAGAAAAAACCAGTTTTTTTCCTAAAATTCACATTAAAAAAGTTTTTCCTATAGGAAACCTCATCACTTTACACACTGTATATATATAGATTTTCAATATCTTTTTAATAATAATATATATAATCAAAATACCCTTTTACCCTTTCGGTTGTAAATAATAATAATAAAAATCTTTATTTAGCAATATTGCTATATAATATATTAGCTGATATATTTTTTAATTTATTTATATAATTAAGAAAAGCAAAAATATTGTGTTTCTATTAAATATCTTTTAAAGGTAAGGAAAGTACATATAAGACAAATTATTAATATTTTAATTAATTTTCTTATAAAAATTTTAATTATTTCTAGATATGACCGTGCCTTCAGGAGATATCTAAAACTCTCCTCAGTACCTGGTCTTTTTGTAAACCAAGAAGACCCGAATGCCGGTAGGTGCCTGAATGAGCCGATTATCAATGTACCTGAACTAGCAAACGGTGATCGTAGAGCAGTACAAAATCATCTACGCAAAATGCAGGAGGAGATGAACTCCAGTGATAAAGAAAATGAACCCAAGGAGGAAACCGTAACAGTGAACGGGCACGGGCCTCTCAGCAAAAAAGCCGTTATGGCTAACAATAATCTCTACATGTGCTCTGCTGATCCTACAGCTTGCATAGTACATCCGGTACAACTTCCCGAAAACATGTGGATGCTGTACAAAGATGAAGCTAGTTTAGACGAGTTAATAAATTGTTTAAACACGCGTGGAATAAGGGAAGCCGATTTACTAAACAGTTTAAAGAATGGAGGGGAGGTGCTCAGAAATTTGTTGAGTAAAACACCTTCTTACCTGTTGGGTGAGGAGAAGAAGGAAGATAAGGAAGTGGCACCGGAGGAAGGGGAATCCGTGGCTCAAAATAAGAAGGCAAACCAGGAAAATTTTGGTTATTCAAGCGATATGTCACCGTCGGAAATTCTGTGTGCTTCGGCTGTAGATTCCTTGTTGGAATTTGAAGAAAAATTGCATAAGAATTTAATTGGTGGTTTCCCTAATGTTGTCAGAGATAAATTTATTTCCTTGCTAGAGGGGCATAAGTTTGATGAGCTACAAGAAGAATTGAATAATATTGATAGTGATAATAATGTTGATACAGTTAAAACAGAAAATCGGGATGATGGTAAGATTTTTTTTAAATAAACCAAAATAGTAATTAATGTTTTTTTTACTTTAGCAGTTATACTTTTATGAGTTGACTAGAAATAAATGTTTATATAAATAACTTTTTAATATTATATAATATATTGCATTATTCTTGTAGAATATATAACACTATAATCTATAATTTTGTATACAAAGGACTTATTGTTTATAAATTTGTTAAAAACACATTAGTTTAACATTTAAGATAGAGTGTTTAAATTAGTCTAAAATAAATTAATCATAGTTTCAGATACATCAGAAATGGATAGTGATGAATATAAAGATCCTCTAGACTATTTAAAAATAAATATCACACCTGATATAGAATCAGAAGATTCTGATTGTGATCCAAGTGAAATTGTTTTAATACAATCGACAGAGGAGAAGAATAGAATAAGAATTCTTGCAAAGATTCTTGTATATTTAGCACACAATATTAAACCCAAGTGTCTCTTTTTACCAATTGGTAAGTACATATATAAATAAATAATAATAAAGGTCAATTTTATCATTTATACACCAAAGAATATTTATTTCTCGAATTGAATTATATATGCCAACGTGTTGTTTCTGTCTATAAAGTTGTTAATTCTTTTTCACCAGGGACAACAATGAAAAAGAAACATTTTGGAATAAGGAATAGTGTGATGAAGAATTGGGAAAAATCGTTATTGCATGCGACAAATTACGCGCAGTTCTTTATACATCATGCATCGTTAAAGAGCTGCGTGGCTTGGTTCAAATTAAATAATTGTAAGGCCTGCGGAAGGAAAAATTCTCCCAATACGATGGTTGTATGTAAGAACTGTAGCTCAGCTTTTCATAAATATTGCCTAAAACCAAAAGTGCAGGTTAGTAAAAATATATAAACATTTAAAACCATATTTGATAATATAATTATACAATAATGTATTGTTATGAGCTGCTTGAGGTTTCCAATTTATGTAATTATATTAGTGTAAAAAATAAGTGGCTATCTTTATTTTTTTTTAAAGGGTCAGTTTTGGTGGGTAATATTAAGTGACTTAATGAATATATATAGTAGACTTAATAAATATATATAGTAGAGTGCAATTTTTGATACACTGAATTGAAAAATTCAATTTTTGATATTTATTCTAATCAAATTATTTACTAATTTTTAGAATGTACCAGAAGATTGGTGTTGTAGTGAATGCATAGAAGAAACTAAAAAAGAAGAAAATGAAATGCAAGAAGAGGAAGTACAAGCTGAAATGACATTTTCATATGATCCCGAGGAGTAAGTATTTATTTTACAATATAAAATTATGAGAATATAATTAAAGTTGAAATCTTATTGGCATTTTTGGTAAATTTTTTGTTAGTTAATTTTAGAAATAATAAAAAATAAATAATTGTAATTTACCATTAATGTCTATTTTTAGGGTTACTCTTTTCTTTGTGATAGTGTTATATAAACACAATGCATTTATTTACAATGGAGAATTAAAATGTTTTTGCATTTGTTTTTTAGGTTATGTAAATGTAAAACCTATTTTTTTTCAGAAATCCAAAGGATTGTGATACGTGTGGGGAAATAGAATGTGATGAGGTCGTCAGGTGTAATTATTGTCCACGTATATTTCACCTGGAATGTGTATCTCCTCCAATAAGGAGAGTTCCTAGAACGTACAAGTGTGTAAAATGTAAAGCTGAAGCGGATGATTCCAAAAACTCGAAATTCTCAGAAAAAATGCAAGGTGACTAATTTTTGGAGAATAGGTTAAAAACTAAATTAATAAGTCTTTATGATTTGACAGTCCACCAATCAATAACCATTTAACAGATTAGCAGCACTAACGTCATATTATTGTATACATATATTGTCTGTTTATAACGAATTTGTATATAGTAGAAAATTAAACCATATTAATGAAATAAAACAGTCCCTAATATTTGTAAAAAATGTGTACTACAAAATTAATTTGAAACTATGAAATGGCATAAATGTTAATTTAAATTACTAGTTCAGAAATTTTTATGAACACTAATTTTAAGCAGTGACTAAATAATTCTTTTTAAGAATCTTTAATGGAATCAAATTTAATTTCTTCATATAGTTTCAAAAAGAGGTTATATTATTTTTTTAATTGCATGTCTGCTCAATTAATTATAATTATATAATTATAATGTCTGATTAAACCAATCATATTTATAATTTATTAGAGCAGAGATGAATTTTATATACAAGAACTTTATTTCTTTTCCATTTTATAAATTAAATCTAACTGAAATTGTAATTTTATACTTGCAGTCGATGATAGTCTTCGCAGGTCGAGCCGAGTCCGTGAAGAGGCTAAAAATTTAAATTTTATACTCGCAGTCGACGATAGTCTTCGTAGGTCGAACCGAGTTCGCGAAGAGGCTAAAAATGGATTACCACTGCACAACGCCGCCTTACAAGAACTTCTAGTGGACGTGATGAAGCACGAGGACGCGTGGCCCTTCATCACGCCAGTGCAGAAACGAGAGGTTCCCGATTATTACGACGTCATTTCACACCCGATGGATTTCGGCACAATCAAGTACAAATTAAATATGGGCGATTATAAGTTCGATGAAGAACTCATGTCCGATATTCAGTTGGTTTTCGAAAACTGTAACACCTATAATAGTTCAGAAGATGACGTTTTCAAGTATGTTATCATCTTCACGTATTTGTTGTACCTGGAATGGAATTAATATATTTAAAATGTTTTTTTTTCAACAGGTGTGGAGTTAGGTTACTGAAATATGTAATAAGTCGGGCGAAAGAGGCTAATCTGAAAACAAAGTTATTATCAGAAATTGATATAATTCATGAAGAAGAGGACGACGAACCAAAATCAAAGAAGATGCGCACAGGATAGTATACGGGATTAATTTATATTATACCCAACGTAATTTATGTATTTAGATACTATATTTAAGATCTTTATTTCCACTTATTTAATTTTTTTTACATAAAACTATTAAAACGTTTGTATATACTATTTAATTTCTAAAAAGAAAAACAACAAAAAAACAGCATTATTAGTATTATATAGGTATATATTATACAAATTAGTAGTTTTGTAGACAAAACAATAAACTAATTTTGTTTTGTAGATGATTTTGTTTTTATATCATTATTTATTTGCCATAGCAGCCAAATTTTCGATGCACATATCAATATTCTTGGCTTCTTGCTCGGGTGTTATTGATTTTAACACTTGATCAGTAACCCAAGCGACGATGTTGCGTTGTGCGAAACGCCGCTCGATTTCCTCCAAACGAACTTGATAATCTAAACGTTTTTTAACTTCGTTATAAGCCATCATTTGCCTCTCTCTAAAATTAGCTTCTAATTGCAAGCCGATGTTTTCACGTTTTGCTTCGATCAACATCAACTGGGCCTCCGAGCTCAATTGAAGGTATTCCTCATCTTTAATAGATTCTTCTAGCATATTCTTTTCAGACAATCTGCTTTCATTCCACGATGCTTCGAAGGCGTCTATTTCTTTATCTATCGCTGCTCCGACCTGAGGTCCGACTCTAGTGGAAATTACGTACCACATTATGAGAGTTGACAGTCCGCCGTAATAATTGTGTTCCATCACCAATTTCTCTTTGCTCATTAGGTAGATTGCAAATGTGAAGCAAAACGTTCCGAATCCTGTTATTCCGGTGCGGGAGTAAAAATACGTCGGCCATTCTGCTGGGATAAAACCACAGATCACCTTACCTGGCTCCTGTCTTTTAATTCGGTCCGGAACTGAAGGTATGTCTGTTCCATGTTTTGTCATTGGACTTGTAATGTCGTCGGTGTAACATCTGATGAGTTTGGTATGGATGAATGCCAGTCTTGGTTTTAAGAAAGTTCTTGCTATATGATTCATGTTGACAAGGGAAGTAAATAAACTTTTGTTTTCACGTGTATTGTGATTAATCTTAATACTACATTTATTTTCATCTATTTCTATTACTACTGCAATTTAAGTAAAAATAAGTTGTAAAATACGCCGGTGGTGGCGCATCGGTTACGGCTCCGAACTGACGTGCAGCAACGTTGATTCGGGTCAGTAGTCGGATGGGTGACCGGTACCATTCACCATTGGGATACAATTAATGGTGCTTTAGAGTGACGGGGGCGATCCTTTGAAGTAACAAGCTCATTTACACACACACAAATGACACATGGCGGAAGGACCACGTGGTCGATAGCCTAACACTACTACTACTACTACTAAGTTGTAAATTTACATATAAACATCCAAAGTTATTTATTTGTGTTGAATGTCGTTCTTAATTTAGTGACGAATTTTTAACAGTAACAAAGTTTTGATTTTTGTGTAAGTAAATAAAAAGTTTCTTTATAATGGTAAAAGAGTAAATATTAGAATAAATTTAAAATATTACTTAAGTCACTGTGTAAGGAACGGTCATGACGTTATCGAATATTCAATTTAGATAAATATTCCATTATTGCAAACACGTAAACCGATAAATAGCTTTACAGTATTTGAACGTAATAGTGTGAGATTGATCACAACCACGCAATGTGTCTTGTAATTGCCTTGATCGGTATGATAATAAGTCTGACCCAGAAAGTTGACTCTGGACGAGGCACGTTCTAATAGTGCCGCCGCAGTATCCAAAAAAACGGACAAGAACTTATTCAAAACAAATTGTCCTTTATTACAAGTAAATTCGAATGCAGTGTGATTAACTGATCGAGATAAGATAACAATGGCTGGTAATAACTGTTGAGTTTTCACTCCATTATTCAATCGCATGATCGTGCGCCGCGAGCACGAGTGCACGCACTGACTATCCAGTTCCGAAAGAGTTTCGACAATTTAAAAAAAAAGTGCGTAATTATGGATTCGGTTTTATTGAATTTGACTGTGGGCGCCTTAAGGGCCGTGGCTTTCATCTACGATCTTCTCACCCTGCCAGTGTATTACGCTATTCAAAAGCCTTGGAGGGTGATGGCTTTAGCGAAAAGACCAAAAGTAAGTTTCATTGTTTACCTTGTAAATATTCAAAATAGTTGTGTTTGAATGTTAATGTAATTTTTCGTCGTGAGAATTTTTACTTACGTCAATGTAGTGGCATTGTATTGTAATAAAAATTATATTATGGGGGTATTTTTTTAATAAATCACTTCACTTAATAACTATAATAGACGTTCCTTTCTTATGATTTAATTTTATATAGGCAGTAATACAACGGAATAAAATAATCGTTTATGATTTTTACTTTCCCGTAATACGTAGTATAAATAGGGGAATTATTGTTTTCGTGATTTAAAAAAAAATAATAATCAGGATTTGTACAATATTAATATTTTGCCAATAAAACCGATAGAAATTTGTTCTTGAGTTACGTGAAGATTTATTTAATACACTTGGAAAATAAAAAACACTACACTTTCTTCACAATTTGATTTTATAAAGTGTTTTTATTGTATACTACAAAATGTATAACTTCTGCATCGTTATACATTTTGTAGTATACAATAAAAACACTTTATAAAGTGTGCCTCAAGAATCAACGAAAACACATAATCGTTATGATTTACCACTTAGTAATGATAAAATACTTGTATTTGTTAAAACTCAAAATATTCCACAATGTCTAAGTTTTATCATTAGTGTGGTATAAAAACTACGGAACAAATGTAATAAAGTTTATAAGTTACATTTATTTACCTTCGTTTTATAATCTTATTTACAACTATTAACGACGAATGCATTTAAATTGTGGAGTTAATTTCAATTATGAAATTTCCAACGGTTCTGTGCATTTATTAAGGTATAACAATGTGTTTTGTTATTTGTTATGAGCATATTTCTATTACGTTATTTTTTTTCAGGAAGTTATATGAAAAACAAAATCTAAAAAATTATAAAAATGTATTATTAGCAATAGAAAAAGTCTAGATAGACGGACTAACACTATTTACTTTATTAATACATGTATATTATTAACCTTGTTGTTGTTAAAGCATAAATTCATATAAAATTCCAACAAGGAAGTTATCAGAAGTTACTCACGTTAAATAATAAATAGATTTGTTTTTCGTTAACTGTTATAGAGTTTTTTTTATCTCATTTTTCGTAATAATTATGCATTTTTTTTGTAAAGTTGGTAGGTGTTTTATAATCACTGTAGGATTTTCATATTTGTTTGCAATTCGTCCTAATTATGATCAAAATATACAATTAAACGTTTTTGATTTCCCATTTGAATTTTACAGTTTTATTACCATAAGTTATATATATAAAGTTTCTTAATCGATTAGAAATGACCACCAGCTAGGATGCAATAAACCAATATTCTCATTAAGTGTCGAAATCTTTCAGAAACACCAAGGTTGTTTTTTATTAAGTTACACCCAGCAATTATCCGATTTCGTAAGTCTTTCACATGTTCCGCTGGAGAAGTGTAAACTAATGACATTAGATAGCCCCATAGGAAATAATCCTGGGTTTTTTCCCACTTTGGGAATATGCCCTTCCTATGTGCTTTTGAGAGCCAACAAAGCCTACATTTAGTTTTGGTTGGATTATGGTAGTTGCAACTCCTTCACTGCGATTTCCATGTATTTGGTTCCCTATAAAAACATATGAAAAGGCAACACTTCAACACAGATGTCGAACTCAAGGACGCTTTGAAGGACTGGGTCTCGTTACGAACATTGGAGTTCTGAGAACACGGAATCCTTCGGCTTGTTAATCAATGGAATCATTGTGCTCAGGCCTATGGAGTATACTTTAAACAAAATCTTCATTTATATTCCCAGTATCGTTTCGTTTCGAATTAAAGTATATGTAGGATGGGTGGATGGCCTCTATTGTTCCACCAGGACACGATTCTAAAAGTAGATCTCCTCTTTAGCAGATAACTAGATTTATAGGCCTTTAGGATGCGCTTCTGTAGTCTCTATGTTGAAGTAGAGATCGTCGGTTCCTATGCTTAAGCACTCTCTCAGCTCCAGTCTGTGTTTCTCGGATTTCTACACTTCATTGTTTCTTCCTTTATGGCCTCTATGCTGAAATCAATTTGCTTAGAGTCGGACAAAGACAGTTCTTCCATAACACGCCAATTTTGAATTGTGCTTGCTTTGAAGGTATCAGCTAGAGTGATGTCCATCATCTTCTGCCTGATTGCATTCACAAAGGTGGAAATTTTAAGTTTAAGATTAAATACAATATTTTAGTTTATGTTAGCATTGTTTATGTTTAACTCAACATCCAATTATTTAAATTGAACGTGTGTTATTACCGACAAAATTTCATACAGCAATTTATTGCACGGTTTCTATAGAATTAAATATGCCATCTTCTTTCTTTTTCTGAATACCCTTGTTTATGTTGCAGTAAGTAGAGGTTGTGATAGTGGTTATCCACTCTACATGTGTAATAAAACTAAAACTTCAATTTTACTTATAAACTCTTTGATACTAGCAATTGGTTTTTGATTTTTTTAAAGAAGAACGCATAAACGATGATTGAACGTAAGTGCATTTAAAGGATCGATAGATGGCGCTTCTCACCTATCAGTTTAACATTTGTTCAGTTAAAATTTTACCAAATTTACACAATTAAAAGTTAGTAGTAGACACATTTCTAAGCAAATTAAACTTGAAACTAAAATAAAATTTTCAACAAAACAAACATTTTAAAAGTTTTTCAATAAAAATCTGTTAAAAACATTTCAAAATCCATTTAAAATAGATTAGAATTTATTAATATAGAAACATTTGAGATTTCTTAAGAACAACAGAAATAATTTTCATGAAAATAGTTTGAAAATGATTAAAAATGTTTTGGTAATTTTCTAAAACATTTTTACATAAATTTTAACGAGAAAAATTAAAAAAAAACTTTCTAAAATAATTTACAATCCGCTTAAATTAATTTATAATTTATTTTTTTTACATTTGAGATTAGTTAAAAAACAATAGAAACATGTTTCATGAAAATATTTTGAATTAAAAAATGGGTAAGTTTATAAGTAAATTCTTTCTTTAAACAAAATTTCCAAATCTACTTAAAATAGTTTTAAATTTACTAATAAAACCTAAAAATAACACAATAGAAAACTTTAAGAAAAATAGAAAACACTTTTTCACGAGAATAGTTTGACTAAAATAATTTTTTTTTTAACAATTTCCAAGGTAAATTCTTTTTTTTACATTTAACGATAAAAATTAATAAAAATCTGTTCAAAACATTTCAAAATTCACTTTATAATTTACTAATAGAGAAACATTTAAGATTTGTTTAAAAAACAACATAAAAAACAATCAATTTTGCATGAAACTATTTTTAATTTTGGATAAAAAACAAAATTTCACAAAAAAATATTAGAAATTGTTTAGGAGGATAAAAACAGTTACCAATAATAATAAAAAAATATGTGAAAAATGACCAAAGAAGATGCATTTTTTTAAATCAAATTAATAATAATAAAATCCTTCAGTTCGTTGTAGAAAATTAGATAATAATTTAAAAATACGAAAACATTTCGTGAATCTACAACAATGAGTTTTAAAACAACTACTTCTCTGAAATGTTTTCGTATTTTTAAATTATTACAAATTAAAAATATTTTCGTAGAAAAAAAAGGAAAAGTGATGAAAGTTTTCTCTATAAAACTGAACATTCAAAAATATAAGTTAATAACAATTGTAAAACATAAAATAGATTAAAAGAAAGAAACAAAACTCTAAAAATTGGTTAAAACAGTTGAAACTTAAAAAACAATTGATAAGAAAGAAAAGTAGAAGGAATATATTTCATAAAATTAAAATCAATTATCAAGTTGAAATTTTACAATTTTCCATAATTTTTGTAAGTTTTGTATAATATTTTTGTATAATCATATTTATTTATTTAACGAGTTCCATCTTTTGTACAGAATGAATAAAAATCAACAAAATATAAATGTAGTAACTTAAATTGGAAAGGAAGCTAAAGTCTAATAAATATAAACATAAATTTTCCTAAAAATTAAATAGTTTAAAATTCAAGCACATAAATATTTTAATTTATATATAAAAAATATCTTTTGAGTTTTATTAAAAGAAAATAATTCTAAACAAAAAAGTCGACGACTAAAATTGCTTAAAGTTTAAAAAAAAACTTCAAACCTTTCAACGTTTAAAAACAGTTTTTTTCCTAGAAGATAATTGAAAGAAATGTTTTATAGGAAATTCATAATTGAAAATTATCTGAAATACAGTGCACGCCGCTTAATGTGATCACAACGGGACTCGGGGTTTTTGATAACAATAACCGATTGATAATAATAGCCGAAAAACAAAACTTTATTTTAAATAAAAATATATAACGTAACAAACTATAATAACGTAACATTTTGAATTCTCTACAATTATTTGTTATATAACTTTCATGTTGCTTCAATAGTTTGTTAGCAATTGGCAAAAAATGTCAAAAATTTCAATTTTTATTTTCTTTTCTCGAAAGTTAAGAATTTTATGAAAAATATATTTTAACAAAATTTGTTCAGTTTTTCATTTTCTTTAACTTTTGTTCGAAAAGTTTTGTAATATTTTTCATATTAAAAAACAATATCGGAAAAAAACAAAAAACGCCTCGAGTAAACACCCACTTTTATGAATGTTTACCAAAAGCTTTTCAGTTCCAGTTTTTAACGATAAAACCTTAAGTTTAAAATTTCATCTCAATCGGATCAGTCGTTTTTGAGATACAGCACCCACGGACAGACAGACAGACAGACAGACACACACACACAGACACAATTTTTTTTTTTCCAGAAATTAGTTTAATGGACTCGGGGGACCTCAAAACGGATATTTCCGCAAAAAAAAAATCACGATCATAATACTTCCCCTATATATACTTCGTATATAGGGAAAGTAAAAATGATAACATAAACCGAAATCATGATTACTATAAACGAAAATTTTTGTATGTAGTATTACACGTTCGGCCCGTTCTTCGCAAAAGTGATAACAATATCCGATTGATAACATTATCCGTGATTCTAATAAGCGGCGTCTACTGTATTTGGTTTTACTTTTAGAATTTTAAATACGAACGATTGATTTTTACTAAAAAAAGTTTAGAATTGCCTTTTAAAAAAATAGTTCAACATTCGTTTAGAAAAGTTTAAAGTTTTACAAAAAAAAACGTAATTAACATTTTGTTAAAACCCAATTCATAATATTGTAAAGAAATTAAACTTGAAAGTAAAGAAAAACGATTTCATAACTACTATACAAATTTTGGAATGAATAATTATAAATTGTTTATGAAAATAAGTAATAATAATGAAACAATTGAAGAAATGACAAAGAAGATGTATAAGCTAATTAAAAATAAACGGTAATGATTTAACCAATAAAAATTTTCTCTATAGAACTAAACCTTAAAAAACAGAAGTCAATAACAGTTTTTTGTAAAAAACAAGTTTAAAACTTGGAAACAAAACACAAAACATGATTTAGAAACAATTGAAACATTAACAAGAAAAATTAATTGATAAAGAAAGATTTATTAAGGAATAACCGTTAAAAATTCATAAGCAAGGTTTGAATATTTTCTAAAAAATGAAAGAGTTTAAAAATAAAAGAAATAGTTGAATATTGTTTAAAAAAAAACCTGTTTTAAAATGTAAAATATATATATAAAAATTGGAATTTTACAAAAAAAAGTCAATTGAAAATTTACCTAGGAAATAAAGGCACAAACTGAAAATGAAACATTAAAAAAAAAACAAAATCATATAATTGCAAATTTTTTAAGTAAGATTTGAAATTGAAAATTTGCAAAGTAAGACGAGTTGTATAAAAAAGTAAAAGTGTTTTCTTTATTCTTAATACAGTAAAATTTTATTTAAAAAGAAACAATCAAATATTTCGAGAAGAAATTAAATTAAATTGATAAAAAGAAGTGACTAAATGTTTCAAACTATAAAAACAAATTTCAAATTTACTTTTAAAAACACTAAAAATATATAAAAATAATTCGTAAGCAATAGAAAAAGAAAACAGTTATAAATTTTATCAAAAATTGTATGTGAACAGGAATGTATCAAGAAAATAATTAAAATATCGGAAAAACATAGTTGACAATGTTTGATTTCAATTCACCCTGAAATTTTTGCAAAAATACTGGTTTGTCATAAGAATAAACAATTTAAAACAAACTTGTTTAAAATTTACGACAAACAATTTTGAATTCTACAATTAATTTTCATGTAAGTATAAAATAAATTCTCTGAATATATTTGATTAATTTGCGTAAAATTATCTACAACTTCGTCCTTAATAACCTAGATATATTGACTTGAAAAAATTAACATTTTTTACTTGTTTCAAAATATCTATATACCCTTGAGTTTTTTGAAAACCTAGAAAGTGCAATTGTATTCGTCTTGTAAAACTACACCTTTTTCCCAATTTAACCGTTTTTCTATCTCTTATAGTTTTCGAGATCCCGATAGAGAAGATCTAAAAGAAAACTCAGCCTGTATAAGATACAGAGTAGATTTTGATTAATAAAATAAAATCAATTTTCGTTTTTAATATTTAAAATATTTACGTATAGATATATAAAGCTCAAAATATATACATATACACTAATAGAATCCTTATTTAGATAATAACAAAATCTATTTCTAGATAACGTCAATTTATTTACTTTAGCTGTATGTTTACGTTTTAAGATTAAAGTCTAGTCTTAAATAATATTTATTTTTGTTTGATAAGTTTTAAACATGCAATATTGACATTTCAACGTTTCATTAAAATTCACTTATATTTATTTTTGTTTCAGGCCAAAATAATTGCACAAGATTCTGAGAGTATCACCTGGAGGTCATTAGACCAGCCGGGAAAAACGCACATCGAGTTGATACGGGAGAATGTCGATACTATGGCTTTGATGTTGGAGCATCTCGCCAGAAAGTTTGGGGATAGAGATTGTTTGGGCACTAGGGTTATGCTAGGTGAAGAAGATGAGGTCCAACCGGATGGAAAAGTTTTTAAAAAGGTAAAATGAAAAGTTTAAAAATTAAATGTACTTACATATTTTTATTTATGTAATTTGTAATATATTTATTTATTGTAAGATGATCAAAGTATTAAATACAAATATTGATATCGAAGGAATGTATATACTAAACTTGATAGACATGCCTGTACGAGGGGCATTTGAAAAGTCCGTGCAAAAATAGAAACTACTAACGTTATTGGGGTAAACCTTTTTTATTTTCGACATAATCTCCATTTAGGCTTATACACTTCATCTAACGATGTTCTAGTTTGTTGATCCCTTCCGAATAATAGGATTTGTCCATGTCTGCAAAATATCCATTACCTCCTCGCTTGAATAAAATCTTTACCCGCCAACCATTTCTTCCTCGTTTATATTTATCGACCACTTGGTTCTTCCACCATGTTTTTGTTTATTTATTAAGCTTGCATTTAAAGGATCGCCCTTATTACTCTAAAGCACCATTAATTATATCTCAAACCACCTATCCAATTGTTCATAAGAACCATCGGTGCTGCACTGTCACTATAGCTACAACCATGACTTACGATTACATGCTTAAAAGTACTATTAACCCTTGCATTTTGGCTTAATTTCTTTTGTTATCTACATTGACGTTAATGAGTTGTATGTATGTAGTATAAATTTTAAAATGTATGTTATTCAAATGAGTACTTGCTGATTCAGTTGGGTTGTGTAGTACTTAATGTATTATTTGGGACTAATAAAGATATATAGGTAATATAATACTGACACAGTAATGATTTCAAAAATGTTTTTCTGCTCTTTTTAGCAATGTAAAATTAATACAATTAAATACTTTTTAAAATGAACAGGAAAAACAGAATACATTTTTATTTTTTCTGTTCTGTTTTTTAGCAGATTTTTATATTAGTGTTAAAATTTATTTATTTATTTACGCACAAACCAAAAGCTAACTCTAATTACTAATTCGTTTAAGCGTTAATTTATATATCAGCACGTATTAACGTTAACCAATTATGTACAATATTCAGACACGTATTTCCTTGAAGTTCTATTTTCGTGTATTCACGTATTTTTTTCGTTGACAGGTTAAAACGTTAATTCTTTTAATAGCCTCTGTTAATCAACAGCATTTCTGGTTTATAAACAAAGCTATCAATAATATTTAAAACCTTATATTTTTGGTCTTTATGTTATCATCACTCTAGAGTTTACTCAATACAGGCATGGAAAACCTAAAATTAAAAGGTCCCTTCATGTCAAAATATTAATAAAATTGCATACACGGCTTGTATAAAAATATAAGTCAAATGAAAGGCATGGCACCGATTTACAAAAATCTTATCGGAACGACTATAAGAAGTTAAGAACCGTATGGCAAAAACGAAGGTTGAAGTTAATGACCTCGCGCTACTTCTAGAAAAAGCTGTCATCTCCTCATATGAAAAGACGTGCTCATTTAATTTGAGTTGAGGAAAATCCAGCAACCCCTTGTGGAATAAGAAACTCAACCAGTTGATGAAGCAAACAAGAAAAGCGTATAACAAAATGTATCACTCCAAGCAGGAAATTGATTGGACTCTTTATAACAGTTTCACCGACTATACAAAAAAGGCAAGGCAACCGTAGAGGGAATCCTGGAGAAATTTTTGTGAACTAATTGAGTTGAGTTAAGAATTGCAAGGCTGAAAAAAGTTTTTTTCTAAAGACCTAACGCTACAGCCTGGAATAATTAATTATACCGACAACCTCGCGGAGTCAATGGATGTGCTCTTTACAACTCATTTCTCCACTGCAAAACATGAAGGACAGGAATGAAGACTAGTAGGAGATTCATACTCCTTCAAAAGAAGATGGAAACATAGCCTACAAACCTAATAACAGGACGCAAGATAACTTGGGCCATTGAAACATTCTTATCATTTAAGTCTCTAGGAATGGATGGAGTTTACCCATCCTTACTTATGTGGTGATTGGAACACCTGGTGGCTCTGTTTAGGGCCTGAATAGCTTTTAGATATGCGCCCCCCAATACTGGAGAAAAGTCATGGTGGTATTCATACCCAAATCAGGTAAGGGATACTACAGCCACGTCAAATTATTTGGACTCACATCGTTTATGAAGAAGTTTTTGGAAGACTACATCAGGGACCATATTCTAAAAACGAATCCTCTCTACCCAAATTAAACGTGTACATTATCAGACTGAATGTTTTTGCGTCGTTTCTCGAAGCGATAGTTTGTGACGTACGACGGAAAATCCAACGAACAGACTATATATACAGGGTGAGTTTTTTTCGATGTTCTCTATGGGGATCTCGGAAAATATAAGAGATAGAGAAACGGTTAAATGGGAAAAGAAGTGTAGATTTACGAGACGAATAAAATTCCACTTTCAAAGTTTTCAAAAAAGTCAAGGGTAACTAGATATTTTGAAAAAAGTAAAAAGTGTCAATTTTTTCAAATCAATATATCTCGGTTATTATAATAGATAGAAAAAAACTATAAAGGACAAAGTTTTAGATAATTTTATGCAGATTAATAAAAAGTAATCAGAAAATTTGTATCGCCATTATTTTCCGAGATATGACACAAACTTACATTTTTTTAAATGGAAACTATAGTTGGCTATAGCCTCATTCAAAAGGTATTTTTTTTCTCTTTAATCCAATATGGCATATGACATAGTTATTTCTAAAAATAAGTGAGTTATAGTCATTTTAAATTTTATTATTAATAAATAATGGGTAGCCATGAAAAAGATGAAAGTAAAACAATTGCAGATGTTTATAATAATAGCAATATTGTAATTATTAGTTTTACAAAATTAAACAAAAATAAAAAACCAGCTTAAGAATAATAATTTTGCAATTATCAAATGGCCTTCTGTATGTGGTATAAACCCATTTGTCAAGAGGATAATACGTTTCTTACAAAAATATTATAAACAGATGAATCGCGATTTACTAATTGTGGGTGTGTTTTAATCGCTGCAATGAACATAGATGAACTCCAGAGAATCCACGAGAAGTTTCACAGAGAAAACTACAAATTAAATTTGGGTTTAATTCATGGTGTGTTTGGATTAAGAATTCTTGGTCCATATATTTTTGAAAGCTCACAAAGTGGAAATGATTCCTTTTATTTTCTTCAGAAAACATTTGAAGATATGCTGGATTATTTAAATTTATCATTGCAAGCAAGATTGAAATGGTTCCAATATGACGGTGCTCCACCTCATAACATGTTGGCTTTACAAATTATTTAAATGATGCTTTTCCTTACTTATACATGGGAATAAATAAACCAATTCCAGGGCCACCTAGATCTCCCGATTTGCGCGTTTCAGAATGTTTTCTGTGAGGTTATGTAATAAACAAAGTATATGAAAAATGATATCAATCCGTCGAGGATCATAAACTAGCTGTTATTGAAACAATTACTTCAATTTACATGAGAATAGTCGAAAAACCATAAATTCAATTTTAAAAAGTTATAATTTATGTCATAATAATATTAATAGTGTACTCTTTGACCATATTTTTTTAATATTAAAAGTTCTCTCCCATTAATATATTGATAATAATAAACTTTGTCCTTTACAGTTTTTTTCTATCTATTATAATAACCGAGATATATTGATTTGAAAAAATTGACCCTTTTTACTTTTTTCAAAATATCTAGTTACCCTTGACTTTTTTGAAAACTTTGAAAGTGGAATTTTATTCGTCTCGTAAATCTACACTTCTTTCCCCATTTAACCGTTTCTCTATCTCTTATAGTTTCCGAGATCCCCATAGAGAACATGGAAAAAAACTCACCCTTTATATAATCTTTTTATATTATATAATTTTTGGGTATAAATTTTATATAAATCTTTTGCCCAGTTAGAGAAATCTTCGATGGTAGAGGCGTTTACTTCGTGGTACATCTTGAATGATTTGTAAATGAGACACAATAACTTTGTTTTACCACTATATTTTAAACAATTACAATTACTATACGACTATAAGCTAGCCATTATCAAACTTAAAGTAAGTTATAGTCACTGTAATTGTTTAAAATATAGTGGTAAAACAAAGTTATTGTATCTCATTTACAGAAATCTTTTCCTTGTTTACATCTAAGAATTTTAAATCCATCAATTTTCGGGATGTGATAAATGAATAAACTTTTGTAAAGGAAAAGAGCTTTTGACAAAGCTTCTCTCAACAGCATAGAGTAAACTCTCTGAATTCTCAGAATTCCAGTCGCCCTTGGTGGGTGGGAAAAACAAATGCTAAGCAAAAGTACGGTCCAAGTATCAATAGAAAACGAAGCCTCCAAAGCAAAGGTAAGGAGTGCTGACACGTCTCCTGTGGAACATCGTGATAGATGACTTGCTAAGGAAATCTAATCTAAGGAATCTGGCTTGCCAGCCATAGGATACGCAGATGACATATGGATAAAGGGGAGAAATGGTGCCCAGACAACGCATTCTCTGTAAATCCAACTGATGCTGTTAACCAACAAAAAGAAATCGGAGAGAATGAAGCTGCCCAGGATATTCAACACCACACTAACTCTTTCTTCACAGGTAAAGTATTTGGAGGTTATCCTAGATCCTAAACTGAACTGGATTAATCATATTTAAACCAAGGTACAGAAGGTGAGCATGGCATTCTGGCAGTGCTGGAGAATCGTTGGGAGATCATGGGAATTATCAGTTGAAGAGCTTCGATTTAAACTCAAAACTGTATCAAGCAAGCTATAGCATATTTAACGTCTACCATTTTGGCAATTACTAGCGCCATGTGCACCACATCGACGTCAGCAATTGAAGCGTTATTGACTCTTCTTCTCCTGGATTTATACCTACAGAAGGTGGCCCTAAGTACAGCCTAAGAGACTAAGAGACATCAAACTGTGGTGTTTAAAGGCGGACCAGACTAGACACGAGACAAAAAAAAACACTAGACGTCAGAAAACTCTTAGGCTCTTAAAACTACTATACATATTTTCACTAGAGCAAGAAACCAGAAAGGAACAGGTGCAGACATATATTGTGCTCAAAATAAATCTAGAACTCTATAATCCATGCGGAACTCGCAGGGATACTTGTTAGTGTCCAAAAAATAACTCAACACACTAAAAACTGAAAACATCTGCATCCACACACTCAGTAAAACGAAACTTAATACATCCCAAGATCTTATTACTTTCCCCATATAGTATATATAGGGAATGTTTTGTTTTCATGCATGAAAATGTCTGTGGTCGCTGTATCTCAAAAACTAATGATCCAATTGAGATGAAACTTTAAACTTAAGGTTTTATCGTTAAAAACTGGAACTGAAAAGTTTTTAGTGAATATTCATAAACCGGAAGTGAGTGTTAACTCGAGGAGATATTTAGTTTTTTTTTTGATATTTTTCTAAATTTGGAAATATTACAAAACCATTCAAACAAAAGGTAAAGAGAATGAAAAACTGAACAAGTTTTATTGAAACATGTTTTTCACAAAGTTCTTAACGAGAAAAATAATAAAAATTAAAAATTTTGATATTTTTTGACTATTGCTAATAAACTGCAGAAGTTACATGAAATTTATACAAGAAGTAATCGTAAATAATCAAAAATTGAGCAAATTACTTTGTCAATTTCTTTTCTTAAAATTTTGTAATTAACGATATTGCAAACCACGACGCGATCAATAATTAAAGCTAATATCTATAAGTAGGGTGGGTGGGTGGCCTCTATCCCACCATCAAGCCAGTAAAACATCATGAAAACTTATTTTGTTTTGTTTTTAAATTTTACTTTTTTTAATAATACGTTTTTTTTTCGTCAACCGATTTGATTTGTTGGTAATTGTTTGTTAATTCAAAAATTAAAAAATTCTAATCTGAAATAGCTTTCAACTGTTTTCTGTTATAATTTTTTTGCAGTTATCAACTGCTTTTATCGTTTGTCAATTGTTTGATACAAACAAACAATTACTTTATTTAGTTATTCATTTATTGAATTAATTAATTAATTTGTTTATTTATTTAACTGATTTAACTGATTTTATCAATTGTTTATTGTGCTTTAAAAAAGAGAAACGTTCGTTGACAAACACTATATCATTTTTAACGTTTTCGATTGTTTTCTATAGAGTCATACAATTGTTTTAGCACCTTTTTTCAATGTAAACGTTTTTTTTAATAATAACTTTTAATTGTTTTCTTTTATATATTGTTTTCGCTAATATTAAACTGATTTTATTCATTTTCAATTCAATTTTATCAAATAAATTTAATGCAACTGTGATAAAAAAAAAATCTTTTTTTAATTTTTACTTTTGAAAAGCTCTTCAATAATTTAAACTGCTTTTTCTAATTTTAAATTGGTTTCGTTCGGCAAGATTGAATTGATAGTTAATTGTTTTTAGAGATTGTCAATTGTTTCTTTTTTACAAATTTTTTACAATATATTTTTTTAGTATATTTAACTGTTTTTATCATTTTTCAATTGTTTTCGTTCATGGAATGTTTTGTCTTACAAAATTTTAATATATTTTTTTTAGAAAGTAACAATTTTTTTGATGATGTTAACTATTTTTAATAATTTTCAATTATTTTCGTTCGTCGAGCCTTAATTGATCGTCAATTGTTTTTAGGGACTGTCACTTGTTTTTTTTTTTTTACAAGTTCCTAACATATTTTTTGGTAATTTTAACTGTTTTTATCAATTTTTAATAGTTTTCATTCGTCAGGATTTAATTGAACGTTAATTGTTTTCAGGGACTGTCAACTGTTTTTTTTACAAGTTTCTAATATTTTTTTTTTCGAATTTTAACTATTTTTAATAATCGTCAACATTTACGTTCAGCACACTTTAATTGGTTGTCAATTGTTTTTAGGAACTGCTAATCTTATCTTTTACAAGCTTTTAATATATTTTTTGGCAATTTTAAGTATCTATGTCAATTTTCAATTGTTTTCATTCATCATGATTAATTGCTCTTATTGGCAGTCCTAATTGTTTTTAAATGCCAATATTTTTCTTCCTATCGTTCTTTTGTTGACAACTTTTTGTTTATGTTAATTTCCAATTATTTTAAACAAATTTAAAATCATTTTGTTACTTTTTTGTTTTATTTGGCATGGCTAAACTATTTTGATTAACTCCTTTTTACTTTTTTTTATGATTTTATAAAATTTTAACTATTTTCAGGAAAAATATTATTTTATGTAGTTTCTAAGTTTTTATTTTTTACTAAATATCATTTTTTGTTACATATTTATTACCTTTTTTTTTAAAAATTGTCAATAGTTTTTTAGTTTGACCAAATTTCTAGTGTTTTAATAAATTATTTAAGCACTTTCTTAGAATTATACTAACAACAATTAGTTAAGAAAATTGATTATTTAATTTTCTTAACTAATTGTTGTTATGCTTTTAACTATTTTTTTAATTTTATTTGTTTCTATATTTTTTTTAAACTGCTTGTAATATTTATTTTATGTTTTCAATTATCAAAACTTTCAATTTATTCTTGACTAATGTTTAAGTTTTGTAAGTATTAAATTTCAATTGATTCGTGTTTCAATTTCAACTCATTCAAGATATACCACGAAGAAAACGCCCAAACCATCAAATATTTAAGTGTTCAATTGTTTAATGTAGAGACATTCCAATATAAATGGTTTTTGTAAAATTTTTTGATAATATTTAAACAATTTTATTCACCAAATTAAAACTGTTTTTTTTTGTTGAAATTTCTAATTTTTATTATTGTCTAAAAAAAACTTGGTAATCTATTTTTTCTAAATCACCTTGTGATATTTTTTTCTATAAATTTGTTTAATATGTAATAACTCCAATTGTTTTGTTTTTTAGAATTTCATTCATTTAAAACACTGTTTTTGACGTTTCTTAATAATTTGTTTAAATATTTTTTCGTTCTATTATCTTTTTTTTAAAATTTTAGTAGTTGCAATTGTTTCTTTTTAGAAATTCAATTGTTTTAGCGCTTTGAAATTTCATTAATTTCATCTGTTCTTTTCTTACTTCATTAAAAACTAACTAAATATTAATTGAATACAATTAACTTAAAATATTCTTGATCATAAGATGTTCTAGCGTACTCTTGACCTACCACAATAAACAGTTCAATGACCAATCGTACTCCTAACCAGCGCAAATAAATTACACGTTGGGGTAGGTCAAGAGTACGCTAGAGTTTAAGCGAGGAAATAGGCGCTAGGTTAACGCATAGTTTATTAGGGTAGGTCAAGAGTACGCTAGATAAATGGAGGGTATAATTTATTGATGCTGGATATAAGTGCTTATGTGTTATATTTTATTTTTGCTATTTTCAATATATTTAAATATCTTTTGAAATTCAGATATCTTTTAAAAAATTTTGAGAAATATTTCTTTATTTTTGTTTTGTTAAGAACTGTTTAATTAAGAGTAAAAACTATATTAAAGGTAATTTTAAACTTGTTTTAATTGTTTAATATGAAAATTAGTAAATTCTTTCTTTTTTGTATAATTTAGACTATTTTAAAATTGATTTTTTGACGGTTTTCAATAGCCAATAGGTTTTTTCTTTGTAAATTTTTTTTTAATTTCCTATTTTTTAGAAAGTTTACAAACGATTATTTAAAATAAAATTTAATTAGCTTTTTTGAAAAATATTGTTTATTCATTATTAAAAAAAACTTCCAATCTTTTGTTAATAAATTGGTTTTTGTTTATGTTGTAAAATTTAAACTATTTGCGTTCAATTCTTTTTCTTTTTGCGAAAATCTCATGGTTTTCGAGAAAAATATAGTACTATGATGGGATGTAATAATTTCAGATAATCTCTAGATTATAAAAATTTTAAAGTTAGCGATCGTAAAATTATAAAGATTCTAAAAGTTTTAAATCTCTTGAATATTCTAAATATTCCAAAATTTGTTAACATACAACTAATTTCAAATATAGTAAAGGTTCTAAATATTTTTAAAATGTATTTCAATTTAAAGAGTCTTAAAGATGAGTTATAAATAAAGATTTAGAAATTCAACAATTTCAAAAAATTAGGAAATTTTAAGATATACTCTACAAATACTATACATTCTATGGAATTTTTAATCTAAAAATTTTAAAGATACAATGATTATTTAATGGAAAGATTATACAGATTTTGATGATTCTAAAGATTTTAGAGATTTTATAACAAACTCTAAAAATTCTAAACATTCAAAGAGTTTTAAAGATTCTGAAAATTCTAAAAATTAAAAAGATAAATTGTAAAAATTTAAATATTTTTTAGATTCCAGATATTTTACGAATTCTAAAGATAGTATAAAATCTGAACGTTCTAGAAAATTCAAATATTTTAGAGAAAAATTATACAGTTTCAAACAATTCTGATTATTCTTAGATGATTAAATTTAAAAAAAAAATATGTAGGGTGAGTGGATGTCCACTGTCCCTCCAATCTCTAAAATATACACACGTGTTTCTACAGAATTAATACTTAATAATTAAAAGATTTATGCAATATTTAATGGGTCCATTTTCTATAAAATAATTGTCTGCTAGACATGACTCTACACACAAAACACAAAATAAGGTGCAAGAACGTTTACACTTGTGCTCATTCCAGAAACACAATACGTAGTTTTGTCCAAAAACTTTCTGTTTCTTTTCACATTTATTAAGAAATTCGTTAAAACATTAAGTAGTTGATTGACGTCAAAAAATAATTATGATTAAGAAGGAGATACAATTACTTCGTTTACCACTTTATTTTAAATTACATGTGACTAGAGTTTCGACATTAAATTAATTAAATAAATAATTATGACTTAGTTTTCACGTGCTTTAAATATGTTTCTTTGATCTTAACTATTTTTTTTTTGTAGTACGATTTAGGGGATTACGTTTGGATTTCGTACGCCGATGTGAACCGCCAGGCCATAAATTTTGGAAAAGGCATAAGAGAACTAGGAAACAAGCCAAAGGAAAACATTGTCATTTTTGCCGAGACCAGGGCGGAATGGGCTATTGCAGCACATGGACTCTTCAAACAGAGCATTCCAGGTAATCATAATATACGATGACCTTCCGAAGAGTAGTATTCGTTTGGAGATATAAAATCAATTCAAGCGGTAATAAATTTGATCCAAACAAATGTGTATTTTACCCACTTTTCACTATCTATTTGTAGAATCTCAGGTACTTCTGTAATCAGCAGCCATTATCTTTACAATTTGATATCACGTCGGATTTTCGGTGAGATTGTATAAATTATTCAAAAAGTGTCAATGGCCGCGATAAGATTAATACATAATGTAATTCGAGTGGATATTTTATGGTGGTTTAACACGTGGAGTAGTTGTTTTGACTGATAGCTGTTAGTTCTTACAGAAATGTATGATATTAATTTGTATCAGAGTTTAGATCAGTTATATATACTTGGACAGTGTACACTCAAAGAAGTACATCGATTTTTTTTCTAAAATAAACTTGGTGTAGTTATAAAATAAACAACTTAGTTACTTCATCTTTCAAAATGTATAACGAAGTAGAAGTCTCAAGTATCAACAATATTAACGAAGTTATGAGATTTATACCAATATTTTATAGAGAGAAAACATCTTTATTGAGGCTAGTATTTACATTATATAATTATAACAATAATAATTGTGATTCTTTATTTTCTTTATGGATATCGACCGTAAATCTTTCACAAATTAAACACAATTTTCACTTTGTTTTGTATACCTGTTACAGAAAACAAAGTGATAATTGTGTTTATTTTGTGATTAAATATGTAATACGAAGTAGAAGCCTCCATCGTCAATGCATAAATCTTTCAGCCTTAATAATGTATCTATATTTTTCTGGATTTTCATTTTTGGCATTATAGTAGTTTATAAAAGCTTTTTAGTATACTTAAATATTCAATATATCACGATG
This sequence comes from Ontholestes murinus, assembly GCA_963969525.1. Classification (NCBI taxonomy): domain Eukaryota; kingdom Metazoa; phylum Arthropoda; class Insecta; order Coleoptera; family Staphylinidae; genus Ontholestes; species Ontholestes murinus. Next base: position 54,832,666 of record OZ018396.1, read on the forward strand.
TGAGTACCTCAATCATCTTTTTTTTTCATTTCTCTTTCAAATGGATGACATATTTTTCAAGCTTGAAGTACGTTTTCCATTAATAATATACCCACTAGGTGATTATCGACGTTATTTACACGTGCGCTAACAAATGCAATAAAAAAAAATCGTTCATCACACTTTTCTAATTCCATTTCCGCCGCTGACCATTGTTATTATTTACAGTTGTGACAATATATGTAACACTCGGCGATGACGCAATTGCGCACGGTATCAACGAGACCGAAGTGACCACGGTCATCACCAGTTACGACCTGATGCCCAAGTTCAAGAAAATACTCGCCATGACGCCAAAGGTCAACACCTTGATTTATATGGAAGACCAATTGAAACAATTAGACACCAGCGGATTTGATCTGGACCGCGTAAAGATCGTCAAGTACAGCGACGTTATGAAAATGGGAGAAAAATCGACAATAAGTAGGTTTTCTTGCATGTATCAACTTTAATTGTCGTTTCCATCCTTTAAACAGATCTCATCATTATAGTAATATCAATAATAGTGTATATTATACTCAGCACTCGTTGTATTAATGATTTTTTCTTTTAACTACCAAGGCTACCTTCAAGAAGATCCAGAACAGATCGAAGCCAATTCTTGGTTGTTATTAATAGGGAAACAATAATTCAATTATTGTCTTGATGAAGCTGATACTTGGCGAAACTCTATTATGCAATTATTAAATAAAAACACGACTGTTTAGAGTTTTGCTTTATTTGTAGATACAATGCTACAATTTAAACACACTGTGGTTTAATGCCGCAGTGTGGTGGACTTTATCAGGTAGATGAAGACATAGTGTGGTGAAACAATTGTAGCAGTGTATCTATAAATAAAACAAAACTCAAAACAGTCGTGTTTTTATTTAATAATTGCATAATAGAGTAGCTTCATCAATACAATAATTGAATTATTGTTTCCCTATCAACAACAACAACCAAGAACTGGCTTCGATCTATTCTGGATCTTCTTGAAGGCAGCCTTAGTATTTAAAAGAAATTTAATATGTTTTATCTTTTAAATTAATTTAGGTAACACCATGCCAACACCAGATGACATTGCTATAATCATGTACACCAGCGGATCAACGGGTGTTCCAAAAGGTGTAATCCTTGATCATTTGAACTTAGTTTCTTCGGTTAAAGCTTTCTTCGACACCATGTTCATTGGAGAAAATGAACGCTTCCTTTGCTTATTACCACTGGCGCACGTTTTTGAGTTACTCATTGAAAGTGTTGGAATGTGCGGAGGTGCTTCTATTGGATATTCCAGTGCGTTGACTTTATTGGATAGTTCCAGTAAATTGAAGAGAGGCGTCAAAGGAGATGCCACGCTGTTGAAGCCAACTAGTATGGGTGGTGTACCTGTAAGTATTTAACACATCTCTATTATAGGTATCTGAAAAGTTGATGTTTTTACAATTGTACCATCTTGCGAGGTTCATTTTAGCCCCAGATGCACACTTTATGAGTGTTCACACGTTATCTGCCGGTTGATAATTACTATTGATAGAGATTAATTGAAATAGTTTAATAATTTTCTGATTTTTCTTCTCCTTTAATCCCAAATAACTTCAATTATTTTTTGGAATTGTTCTAATTGTTTTGGCATTTTTTAACTGATTTTCAATAGGTGTTGAATATTTCCACTTTTATTGATCGTCAATTATTTTTATCTCTTTAAAAAACTAAAATTATTTAGCAATTGAAACAGTTTTTTCAAACTATTTTCAGTTTTATTCATTTTCTTATTTAAAATAATTTTTTATTGTTTTCATTCTTCACGCTTATCTTCAATATTCAATTAATTTTATCGATTTTCGTTGCATTTTTTGCAAACTTCAATAAGTTTATTGTTTTAGAGATTGTTTTCAATTATTTTAGCACTTTCTTCTATATTAAATGTTTTATATAATCTTCAATGGTTTTCTTTCATACTTTTTAATCAATATTCAACTGATTTTATTTTTATTAAATACCAATTGTTTTATTTAAATTTTTTAATTGTTTTCGATTGGTTTGGTTTTCTTAACTGCTTTTGATTTTCGTCAATATTACTGACTGTTTAGCAAATTTATAATAGTTTCAAGTGTTTTTTTTTATGTGCCATTTTCAATTTTATTGCCTTCATCAAGCTTTTATTGGTTGTCTTTTTTTTAAATTCTAGTAATTTCAATTGTCTTCTGTTGAGATATTCAACTATTTTTACAGCCTTAAAAAGTTGATTGTTCAAAGATATGATTCATTACCAATTGATAATAAAATCAATTGTAAAACAATTGAAAATTATTATAAAAAACTGTTCGAATTGTTAACTGTTTTTTTTTTAATTTTCAATTGTTTTCGTTTATCCAGATGAACAATTGAAACAAAAGCAAGCAAATAAGTCACTACAGATAACAATTTTGTTTGATTGATTGTCGATTATTATTATTGTTCTAATTTAATTTAGTTTCCAACTATTTCATTTACTTCTTGTAGTAAAATTTAATCGATTTTTGCGTTTGCATCAATTTTTAAAATAAATAATTTCATTGTTTGTGCTTTTATCAATTCTCAACTGCTTTTGTTTTTGTAATTACCTACCAATGCTCTGCTCAGTTTTATCTGTTTTTATTTTTCAATTTTAATTGCATCTGTTCTTAAACTTTTTCATCAACATTCAACTAATTCTATCGATTGTCAAATATTACCATAAAAGTGTCATCTATTGTCTGAGCGTTGCACTAGAACCCTGTTTGAGTGAATACCCACCGACAAATCAACAGCGACGCTGAAGAGATCCAAAATAAATTGAAACCGGTCATTGGCTGTTGTTGACAGGGAGCAATAATTAATGTAAACATTTCATTTGATTTCTCACAAATTTATTAGCTTTAGAGATTTTAGCGTCTATAATTGTGTTCAACAAATTTCAGTTGTTTTAGAATTTTTCGATTGTTTTCATTCGTCAACAATCTTTATTTTAATTGACTGTTTTCTTTATTATATTATTTAATTTGAAGGCATCTACTTCTTTATACAAGCTGAATATTAATAAAACACTTTAAACTTTCGTTTGTAAAACACTATATTTATTTTTGTGTCTTAAGCATGGTACGTGTACGGAAATTTTCGAAAATAAAATTTTACTTCTACAGAGTTACAAAATGTTTCATTTGTTTCTACTTTTAGCGATAGTCTATTATTTATGTTTTAGCAGTCATCTACATATTTAAAGTGTTTTGCTACTCTTCTCAGTTATACGAGGGTGGCTCAAATACAAAGCGTTTTTTTTTTAGATGTCGTTCGCTAAGTGTTATGTGCGGTATCGCTGATTGTGTTGTACCTCATTGTCATTTGGTTGACTAATACTTATTGCCGCCAGTATCACCATGTCTGGGCACGAGGTATATACGTCTGTTAAGTAACGCATCATCATTAAAAACATTCCGAAATTTTTCGTCGACTGATTAGACAGTACAATAATAATACGCTTTCGAAAACTTCGAAAAAGTAAAGTGTCAAATGTCAACTGTGAAATTTATATGAAAATGACAACTGTCAAATGTCAACTATGTACAAATATAAATGAAAAAGTAAAGTGTCAAATATCAAAAAAATGTATATGAAAAATGTCCACTACCAAATGTGTATGAAAAAACTCTAGTGCCAAATGTCAAATGTATATGAAAAAAGCCAAAAGTGTCAAATGTCAACTACAAAATGTATATGAAAAAATGGCAACTGCCAAATATATAAATGTCGAGTGCGAAATTGTCAATTATCAACGGTCAAATGTATTTGAAATAAGTCAAGTCTCATATATATATATAAAACCTTCAATGTCAAATGTCAGTTGTCAAGTGTCAAATGTATATGGAAAAACTAAGTGTCAAATGTCAAGTATAAAACCTATATGAAAAAGTAAAGTGTCTACTGTCAACTGCCAAATGTACATGAAAATGTCAAGTGCCAAATGTCAAATGTACATGAAAAAAAAATATTGTCAAATGTCAACGGTCAAATGTATATAACAAACCTTTAGTTGTCAACTGTCAATTGTATATGAAAAGGCTAAGTGTCAGAAGTCAACTATAAAATATACATGAAAAAGTAAAGCGTCAAATGTCAACTGTCAAATGTATATGAAAATGTCAAGTGCCAAATGTCAAATGTATATTAAAAAAAAACAAAGTATCGAGTGTACGAATGGCTCCATCTCGAAAAGCCAAAATATTTTCTGCAAAAAAGTTCTTGTAACTGTTTTTTTTTTTAATAGAAAAGGCATATTGTTTGTTGATTTCCTGCATGAGCGACGTAAAGTCAATGCTGAATATTATTGCAAGCTCCTTGATGAAGCCAAACTGGCTAATCGATTGAACAGACGAGGGATGTCCAGTGTTTTCCCTCATGACATACACATCTGCTTTGACCAGAGAAAATTCATTTGGAAATATTATAACACCCGCTCTATGGCCCCTAACTTGTTTCATATGTTTGGTCTATTAAAAGGCGAATTGGGAGGACACTGTTTTCACAGTCATCAAGATGTGGAATCTTTTGTGAGCAATTGGCTGAAGGCACGATCGACTACATTCTTTGATAATGGAATCAAGTAACTTCCGCTTCGCTGGAAAAGTACATAAAAGCGGAGACTATGTAGAAAAATAAAACATATTTTTTTACAATAATACATACATACTTTTTTTTAAACTAAATTCCGATGTATAGTTGATTCACCCTCGTATCTATTCCGCATTTTCTAATAATTTTAATTGGTTTCGCTATTCTTTATTTTTGTCAATTTTTTCGATTGTCAATTGTTTTATTTTGCACGCTTTAATTGATTTCTCTATGACATTCAATTCTTTTAACTTTATTTTTTTAGCCAATTCCAATTTTCTGTAGAGACATTCAATTGTTTTAGCACTTTTTTACCTTCAACTGGTTTTATATGATTCAATTTCAATTATATAGGTGATAAATAAATGTTTAATTGTTGTCTTTTGTTAATTTTTCTTGACAACGTGATTTTATTTATTATTAATTTAAATTAATATTTGGAGTGACATTACAACTATTTATTTTCATTTCATTCAATATTCCATTTCATTCCAATTTTTTATTGTTATTTTAACTGTTTTCGGTCGTCAATTTGATTTAATATTCAACTTTTTATATCGGTTTTTCTTTAAAAATTGTTTTCTGTAATGTCATACAATTGTTTTCGCGCTTTTGATAATTTCAATTGTTTTTTTATAATAATTATTGTTTTCGTTTATCCATACAAATATTCGTTTTTAATCAAAACGGTTTTATTGATTTTTAATTGTTTTCGTTTTTCAAGTTTTCTGCCAATTAACCGAATTATTGATTGCCAATTGTTTAATTTTTAATATTTATTTGTAATTGTTTATTGGGGTGACATTTAATGGTTTTTCCTTAAATATTCTATAATTTAGATAATTGTTTCTGCTTTTATCGTGTTTTTGTATTGGAAATTATTTAATTTTTACACCTTTTTCAGATTTTACTGTTTATTTTTTTATATAAATTTCAAGTTTTTTCATTCGTCAAGTCTTTTCATTAATATTCAACTGATTTTATCGATTGTCGACGAAAAGATTCTTACAATTCCAAATGTGACATTTAATAATGTTTTTATCGATTGTTATTTTTTTAATTCACAAAATATTTAATTGTTTTTTGAAGAGACATTAAATTTTTAATTGTTTTCTTAATTTCAATTCGTTGCTTTCGTAATTATAGTAAATTTAATTGTTTTTTTATTGTTGCAGCACATTGTCAGTTTCAACTGTTTTCCGTTCCTTTAGATATTCTAATAAGCATTATCTTAAACTATAATGAAGTGAATATTACCTTATTAGAGCCTTATAAATTTGATCATTACTTATTCTGACGTACTCTTGACCTACCTCAATAAACAATGCGATGACCTACCGTACTCCTAACCCGCCAAAATAAATTATACGTTGAGGTAGGTCAAGAGTACGCTAGTTCGAGCAATACAAAATAAGCGCTAGGATAACGCACAGTTAACTCAAGTTTATTAAATTGTTTGTAAATTGAAAGTATAGTTTTGAAATTGACCAAAACTGTCGGAACTATAGCCGCTAATAAAGTTAAAAAAAGGGTGTGGTATTAAAAAAAAGTATTTTTAATCATATATCAAGTTTATTAATTGTTCTATAAATGAAAGATTGAGTCTCCTTTCTTCACAAAATTTATTAATCGCAAATGTACATAAACAAGTTTAGCATTGAAAATGGTCACATCGTGACCGAAATGTACATTTGCGATTAATAAATTTTGTGAAGAAAGGAGACTCAATCTTTCATTTATAGTACAGTACATCTTCACAATCAACAATCATTAAAAAAAATTATTAATTGTTCTTTTTATTTGCAGCTAATTCTGGATAGGATATCAAAAGGCATTGAGGAAAAAGTGTCCAAAAGCAACCTGCTTTCTAAAATAGTTTTCAAATTTGCATTCGAGTATAAAAGGTTTTGGGTGAGGAGAGGATGCAAAACACCTATTGTTGACTGGTAATTTAGAAGGATCTGATCTAGATAAAACAAATGATTATTGTTCGTTACAGGCTGGTATTTAGTAAACTAAGGAAATTAACTGGTGGACAAGTTGGGCACATATTTTGCGGAGGTGCTCCACTCTCAGCGTACACTCAGGAGCAAATACAGTTATGTCTGTGCGTTAGGATTATTCAAGGTTACGGGCTTACGGAATCTACAGCTTGTGCTGCTGTTCCAGATGGTAAGTATTTGAATATTTTTAGTCAAATGTATTTAATGATAGTGAAAACCATTGCGATGTAAAACATAGAGAAATCAGAAACTTTAAAAGAAATTGCACACAGTGGATTTATTTGTGAATATAGTTCAAGGCCATTATTTTATGAGTAAAGATTGAAATACTGGATTGATGAGGCTGTTACTTGTTGAAACTCCATGCCACTTCATAAAATACTGACACAGTATATCGTTTAAAAACGTTATTTGTTGTGATATTTATTTATTTCCATTGACTCTACCAAATTAAGTTTTAAGTTTTTTTCTTTATGTAGGACTTTGAAATAATTATTAAATGAGTCACTGTTTTCTCTTAGCATCAGTTTTTGAAACCGTATACTGTATTAGTATTTTAAGAAGTAAAGGATGAAACTATAGTCACAAAATAAACCTTGTGTGTGATATTAACAAAGTGCAGTTTGTTTCAACGCTAATTAAAATTAACAGATATTTCTAGAATTATTCTATAGTTTGATAAACTATGATATTGTATGTAGTAATAATTTTCAAGATGTTTAATTTAATTACTTCATAAAAAGATTTTAAGAGTTTAGAAGTTCATTAAAAATGCTTCCCTTCAATTTGAAATAACTCAATGATGAGAATGTCTGATTTCATTACTACGTGATAATCTATATAAAAATAGAAATGATAAAATCTTACTTCTTTCTTGTGTAAATTTTAATACTTTTTGACTAGTTTCAATTACTTTTTAATATATTTTCTTTTTAATTTTTAAGCGTACGAGATGAAATTCGGTGTAGTAGGTCACGTAACCACATCGTGTGACCTAAAGCTATTGAATTGGGAAGACGGCAACTACAGAATAACAGACAAACCGCATCCCAGAGGAGAAATCGTCTTAGGCGGTGACAACATAAGCAGAGGCTACTATAAATTACCCGAGAAAACCACAGAAGACTTCTTCAACGCCGACGGCAGGCGGTGGTTCCGGACCGGTGATATCGCTGAGGTTCAAGAAGACGGCGTCGTCAAGATCGTCGATCGCAGGAAGGATTTGGTGAAGTTACAGGCCGGCGAATACGTTTCTTTAGGTAAAGTCGAGGCGGAATTAAAGACGTGCCCTCTGATCGATAACATATGCGTGTATGGGAATTCTAATAAACAGTACTGCGTGTCGTTGGTTATACCAAATCCTAACAGCTTAGAGGAGTTGGCTTCGAAGAATGGAATAACTGGAAAGAGTTTCGAGGAACTGTGCGATATGAAGGAAATGGAAAAGTTGATGGTGAAGGCGATTTTCGAACATGGGAAACTTAGTAAGTACCAAAAACTAATTGCTACATAATTCTGTTAATGTTTTGATTTGATCAATTTTAATTCCAATAATTCAATAATGTTTTAATTAATTGATACATTATTATGTATGTTTTTTAACATGTAATGTTTTCTTTTAATTAAGGGAAATTAGAGAAATTCGAGATTCCAACTGCAGTGACATTATGCAAAGAAATTTGGTCACCGGATATGGGTCTAGTAACAGCTGCCTTCAAGCTGAAGAGGAAAGAGATCGAAGTTTATTACCAAAAGGAAATAGATAAAATGTACAAATAGTAAATTTACGTTGTAATTGTTAAGACTGGAATAAATTTATGGACTTTTAGAATGGATAAATAGGATATTATTGGTGTATGAAATCAATTCGACCTTCGCAATTGCAAGTGTTAAAATTTAGGATTGAAATATATATATAGAGTTAAAGATCAATTTATATTCATCTCAGTAAACAAATAACATTTAAACATTTTGCAAGAAACTCTTCAGCGGGTAAGTGAATGCACAACATGTATATATAATATCTAAGTTAAAATAAACATCTGAACGCTAATTATTCCTTATTTTGGATAACCTCGGACTTGAGACGTTCGACCAAGGCCTTCCTCAGCTTCATCCGTTCCGGCTCGACCACAGACCGCCCCCCGGAAAGAATGGTCTCGGCTGCTCTTGCCGACTTCGGTCGTGATCTGGCCTTCTCCGTGTTGGAAACGATGTCCGTGTCCAAGTGCTTCTTTCTAACCTCCTTCTTCAACGCCACGAGTTTGTCCCTTTGGGCGCGTAGGTATTCCTGACGCTTCTTCAGTTCTATGTCATCAATCTTAAACATGTATATTTTGAATAAAGCATCACTATTAAACTGCCTAATTAGGATTAAAAGTGTCCCAAATTGTAATGTAAATTGGGCCAAAATTAGTGCCAGATATATCAAAAATAATGGCCAGAAACATTATACTTTAGCTTTTTTACAATAGAATACATAAGAATATACAAAAATAAATATATAAAACACAGAAATTCCACTTGTTTCTGGTAGATAGTGAGAGCCCCTCCTTCTTTTTATTTACCATTATTTTGCCTTAATTTAGGCCTATTTTTCATCTTACTGGAGATGGGAATATGACTGACAAAAATGACATATGTTTGTATATAAAAGGAATAAAGTGAGCGTTACTGTCATTTTCAAAACACTTCATGTAAACTAAAACCATCAATAGTCAGAAACATCTATTAATCCTCCTCCTCGCTAGGTGTAGAAAATAATGGATTGATTAGAAGATCGCTGTTATATTTGTGACTAATAGACTATTGTGAAATAAAGAAGCAATATGAATGATTCTGCAAAACAGGCATTTTATGTAAATTTCTTGTTGTTGAGCAATTAGAAGGAAATTTACAAAGGAAAGGCAATTGCTACATTGCTAACCTAATTTACTTTTCGTAATCTAAATTCTAATGTTCTTTTTGTTTTAATTATATTTTACCTGTGTGTTTTGAGGTCTATCAATCGGTATCCGCACCAGATCGGGCTTAGCCGGCTCTACTTGCACCTCTTCTTTTCCTGGTGTCTCTTCCGGAGCTGCTGGTTCGTCTTCGTCTTCTTTTTCTGTCGGATTTTCTAAAATTTGTCTCTGTGTAGAAAGTTTCTCTTCTAAACAAAAATTTACAAAGCTGAGCGATCTAGCCAAAAAGAAGCACGTACGTATTCTATTCTATTTTGGTTGCAGCATAAACATTATGGTAAATAAGAATAAGAGCGCAAATCATAACGCTTATGCGAGTGTTAACTAGGTATTACCTATGGCCTTCTTTAACGTTTCTTCCAGGTTGATTTTCTCCTCGCGTATGTAATTCATCTCATCTTCTTTGGTGTCTTCTTGTTCAGTCTCTTCAACAGCAAATTGTCTATAATGATAAAAGTATTAATAAGCGAATAAAGAAAGGGAATTGTACTTAGTGGTAATCATAAATATTTTCATTACAATTATACCACCACCCTACTTATACATACAGTCAGTAAAACATCACCAAAAATTATTTGATATATTTGTATGGATACATCAATTAAAAAATGCAATAATTTAGTGTTTTTTTACATTTTACAACTTTTAATTAAAACCCTCGCTTATGTTTTACTGATTGGAGGGTGGGATAGAGGCCACCCACCCACCCTACATATACATGATAACTTTAATTGTTAATTGTTGATGATTTTGCTGCTAAAAACAATCAAACCCTGTATGTAATAAAAAATAAAACAAAATCAAAATTTAAGTTTAAATATAAGTTACTTTCTATAGATAATATTATTTAATTTGGATTCAAAGTCTGCCCACCCAGCATGCATAAATTTTTTAATAATTTACTCACTATAAAATTTTACCTTTTTAATTTCTTTTTTATTTAAAAGTTTTGTAATTAATTTTATTGAAAACCGCGAGACGATAAGGAATAAAAGTTTATGTGTATATGTAGGGTGGGTGGGTGGCCTCTATCCTACCCTCCAATCAGTAAAGCATAAGCGAGGGTTTTAGTTAAAAGTTGTTCATTAAAAGATAGAGCAGGACTACAGATTTTCAGAAAGCAAACAGTAGTTTATTGCATTCAAGGTTCAAAAATTATAAAAACTATTGAAAAAAGCTACTACATTTACTTAGAATACAAACGTAATGAAGAATTTTAATGTATTTAAGTAGGGTTAATAACATTGTAACATAGGCAACCGAATGTACTTACAAAATAGAGGGGGCTATTGAAAAATAAAGCTTATCCCTTCTTGCTCCAGCAGTAATCTTGTTTAGATCGTTAACATAACCAATAACCACCTCACTGACATATGGTGTTCAACAAATAACAGCCTCATCAATCCAGCACTAATTACCTCTTCCCCAACTCACAGAACATTTCATGGCGACGAGAAAAACAAAGTAAGTGGTTTGGACAAGCGAAAAACATAAACGATGGCAGTAAGGCGATCTAAGCACTTAAAGGCACGTGTAAAATAAGTAATAAAAATGTCGAATAACCCTCAAGACCAAGATGGTGACGGCCACGTGTTGCCGTGGCTTAATCAACAGTTATTTAGTCATGTAAGGGAATGGCCAAAATTTTGATATGTATGAAGAAAAATGGATATTATTAACAAAATCATTGATGAGAATTTGGTGCAAATCGATAGTGATGTCATCGAAGTGAAAAAGGCCAGTCGTGGGGAAAAGAAAATTCCGCTAAGAGGAAGAAGGAGGAGGAGTTAAATGATTCTGGTATGGATCCTGAAGAGGAGAGGCATGAGAAGAGACAGCGCAGTGCTTTGTTGTATACGCATTATTTGCATTGACCAAAGCCTGACAATAAAGGGGAGAAGGAACAACCAAAAGGAAAACCAGATTACTTGAAAGGATTATGTGTCTTGAAGGCGGGATGATTTTGTTGCACTCATTAAAGGACATTAAAGGACATTAAATGCTGTTTCGAAAAAATCAATTATTTAGTTGTCGGGGTGGAACTAGGCCCAGCAAAAATAGAATAAGTCACTAACTATGGCATTAAAAAAATTTCCTAGGTGAACTCCTCGATCTGAGATTAACCAAGACAGATATGAAACCGAAATATGTGAAAAAGGACAATAAGAAAGAAGTAAAAGGGAAGGTTGAAACTGTTTCACCGAAGAAAGAAAAAACACCGATTGAAGTTAAGAAGGAGAGGTTTCTTGTTAAAGATAATAAAGTGCCAAAAAGATCCTTGTTGCCTCTACCACTTTTTTGTTTCGTTACTATGTAATCGACTGCCGGACAATGCGTAGCCTTTAGCCTTCTCGATTACTTTACATAAATTTAGTTAACTTCCCTATTCTCACTCCTTTCACAATTCTGTAATAAATGACGATGTAGCTCTTCATTTGTGATTTCAAAGAAGATGCAGCGGCAGTTACTCTTCCTCATTACTTTTGTAATATATTGCAGAAAGCATAAAATTATGGCACATGAGGTTATGTCACCTAAACTATGACAACATCAAGAAACTTCTTAAACAAGTGGAAGGAAGCCACTTAAAAACTGAATCATCACAGTCAGACACATGTGAGATAAACAGACAAAGCAGCGATGCAATAATACAAGAAAGCGAGCCGCACGACAACTGCAGCTAGTTCAGAGTGATGTCATGGGTCCAATCACGCCGATTTCACATGCTGGATGTAAATATATGGTTACATTGACAGATGACTACACACACTTTGTGGTTTCTTACTTGTTGAAGATAAAGGCGGAGGTATTTAAAGAATTCAAGGTGTATGTAGCAATGCCAACAGCACATTTCATTAGCAAAATTAGTATATTTCGCTGTGACAATGGTGGGGAATACATATCGAAAGAGATGGCAAATTATTATAAAGAGCGAGGCATTCAGCATGAATCATCAGATCAGATACATTCCTGAGCAGAACGGGGTTTCTGAAAGATAAAATCGAAAAATATGCGAGAAAGCTCAATTCGAAACTAGAAAAAAATTATTGGTCTGAAGCGGTGAGGACAGCCTTATATCTACTGAACAGGAACTCAACATGTTCACTCAACGGGGAAGTCCAAGCGGGCTATTGGTATGGTTCAAAACCAAACTTTAAAAGATTAAAAGTGTTTGGTTGTGTAGTATATTTACATGTCCCAAGGAACTGACAAGAGGTAAATTCTCATCGAGGACGTTGAAATGTTTGTTCTTTGGATACTGTATAAATGGATACAAACTATGGTGCCCCAATGATAAAGAAATTTATGGAAAGGACATTAGATTCGATAAATCAAAATTTCAGATAGAATCATCTGATGGAAAATCAACTGATTTCAAATGTTGTTTAGTTACTGAACAAGTTGAGGAAGAAAACATAGAAATAGATGATCAACTAGAAGAGGATGAAGAAGATAATTCTAGAGATCTACGCAGGAGTTTACGCACATAAACAAAACCTGCATAGTTGGATGATTACGCAGTGTTAGTATACAGTGCAGAAGCTTACGTTGAGAATGCTCCCATTGACGTTCGAGATGACAAGTAAAAATTGTACGAAGCTTTTGAAGTAGAATTAAGTGCATTAAGTGAAAGTGAAACATATTCTTAATGTGAGTTGCCACAGGACAAAAAGGCCATAGTTAATCGTTGAGTGTTTAGAACGAAGACTGACGAAGATGGGAAAGTACATAGGAAGGCAAGATTAGTGATTAAAGGGTGTGCGCAACGTTTTGGTTTCTATTATAATGAAACTTCTGCACCTGTTGCTAAATTGACAACTTTGAGAATGTCACTGTCTGTGGTGAATGAGACTGATTTATTTTGTGTATCAAATGGACGTTAAGAATGCTTTTTTGCATAGTGACTTGGATGAAGAAGTATTTATGTAGTTACCAAAGGGGAAGACGAAGTTTATAAACCAAATAAAGCACTTTACGGTCCTTAGCAGGCATCAAATGCTTGGAATCGCACCTTTGATTGACATTTTAACAAAATTACTACCTAAAGAGAAATTTGAAAGATTATGAGCCAAACTAGGAGTTCTTGTTGCTTGAATAATTACATTTTAAATTAGATAGAATCAATATTATTTTTCATTTCATTTCATTCATTGGAGCTCTCTATGTTCGTTCAAATCTTACAAATTCTACCCAGCATTGCCAATTTTGCAAGGGTGAAATAAATTATCGAGATAGTGAAAAGCTCTATGTTCACGTTTTCTATTTTTAGGTCAAGTGATGACCCTACTTGACCTGAAAATAGAAAACGTAAACATAGAGCTTTACACTATCTCAATAATTTATTTCACCCTTGCAAAATTGGTAATGCTGGGTAGAAGTTAAACGGAGCTAATCCTTCAGTTCAATGCAGTCTATTTATTTATCATGATGAGATGAATACATCGCACGCCGCACTTAGCCTCCTTGAGTAATTTTCGGCTGCTTCTTTTTCTGCTTCTTCAATGCTCCTCCTCCCTCGGGTAGTGTTGGCCATCACTTGATCTCTTCTCCTACGGAGTTCTTTTGTAGATTGCTTCGGGAAAAGGCATCAATTCATTAATGCCTCCCGAAGAACAAATCTACATTGAAGGAATGCCAAAGCCTTTTTTGAGCGTTTTTATAAGGCCTTTCTTACTGGCATTCTTTTACTTCTTCCCTAAGCTCTTTCACTCGTTATTATTATCTCTAATTAACGTGTAATACTTCTTTATTCCACTAGTATATTTATCGACTGACGGATTTTAGAAATGGCTCCATTACAGACCGCCCTCTGCCCTCTCGAGTTATGTTCCACTCTTGTTTCTTCCATAATGCATTTCTATATACTTTTTTATACTTACTCTTCCCTACCTACTTGACTTTAATATTATGGGTGATATGATGTCTTAGCCATTTTCTTGTCGATTTCATAGTGGCTCTCGATATCCGTTTGAACTTTCCATTATATTCTACTCACCATTGCCGATTTTGTATGGGTGAAGTGGATTATCAAGTGGGCGTTCAGCCTTTTCAATATTGACACCATGTCCACGTTTGTCACTTTAAGATCGAGCAGTGTTATTGTCTCTAGCAGTATCTCTCCTCCTAAATCGTTCCTGTCTTGGTATGCCTTGAAGATATCATCGATGATGTAAATTCATACCCTTGGTTCATACATCAAGCTAGAGGTACGAAGCAGTTCTGAAAGTTCTACAGTTTATATCTGCAGATCTAAAGTATGAAGTAATGAAAAAATGCACTTTCTCCTTTGGCTTTTCGACTCTGTAAGTAGGTGTTCGACACTGCCCTACACCTAATTGACCTTTCCTAGCGTCTTTACCAATTAACTCTGATGAGTACACAAAGCAGAAGATTAACTTAGTTTTTTCTTTACTCATCGTGGCGTGAAATGATTTTACTGTCATCGTGGCGCCTCTCTATGCTTTCAATTACTGATTTTACTGTTTCCACTTCTTCTCAGTTTCTTGCTGATTCTTCAATCGATTTCTTCTCGGTGTGTTCCTTCTCTATAGCTGATACTGTTCTGACTTCATGGCTAGGTGACACCGCAACGAGTTCTGGCCTTTCCTCCTTCTTTCTATCAATTTGTTGCGCTTTTTCTAGCTCGTAGACATAAGAGCTTTTAGTAACTGTAAAATGGTCAACTGAATAGACTAGTTTTACAGAGGGCGTAAACGTTAGACTATCCTGTTACGTTTTTTTGCATGTCTCTTATCCACACCTTCTTGTTTTTGTCCAGTCTGCAATTTTGGGGCAAAAATCTCTAGTTCGTTTCAACTATGGTTTGGCCAGCTTTTACTATATTTAGCTGTTATTTCTGCATTTAGTTTTTCCTACTCTCTGTTATATTTAAAAGCGCTTGCTTAATGAAGACCATGTGAAATCGATAGAATGTTTGTGCTGTTACACAATTTTTAAGAGTGATAAACTACAGAGAGAGGAAGGCTGGTGTACGCGATAGATGTCGCTATGTAAATTGAAGCAGCAGATGGCGGTTCTTACGAGGTTGTTAAAGCTGTGCTAGCTGTGTAGCTTCATTTTACCTGTCGACAGCGTGGTAGTAGGATGGAACGTTACACGAACGTGTATTTTAGGAGGATTTTGATTATCACCTTATTCTAAAATATGCAAAAAAAGATATTTAAGCCGAAGAGTAGACTTAATACCTAAAAGCAGCACTGTTTGCAAAAACGACAATAGTTCTTTATAATAATAAACAAACTCAGTACTCAGTACTAGCTTTTTTAGAATTTATTCTTTATCTCTATCGACAATGCGTTATTAATGTCAGAAATTAAAATACACGTAATATACAACCTCTTGCTTTAATCGCGTGTAATTCAGTGGATACCATATTGCATGCTAAGATATACTCTATATACTTAATCATTTAATTACACACATACGTATATATGTAGTGATTAGATCAATAACTCTAGAATATCAATATTATGTATTTTACTCCCATTGTTTGAGGGTATAAAATCATTACATCCCATAATGACTTTATAAAATTTACATAATCCGTATACTTACTTACTAACTTCAACTAAAATCTCCCTTTCCAACTCAGAAGACTTCAACATTGGCATGGGACTGATTTCGGCTGTCACCTTGCTACCGCTGCCCTGGTCTGGTTTATGCGGAATGAACGAGTCTGGCGTCTTACCAAATTTCCTTTCGATCAACTCCAAAGCCTGAATCTGCAGTTCCACGTTGCGCTGGGTCATCATCCGTTTGAAAATCTCGTAGTCGTTCGCGGCCCAAATTTGCTCGAAGGTGTTCTGAAAAGATTTAGCTGGATGATGAATTTTATTTTTATAAAAGGGAATTATTGGTTACCTGATCGAAATGCAAGGGGACACCTTCCTGTGCTCCACGGAAGCAAGCCTGCTCGAACTGCTTCGGTGTGATTCCGATGTCTTCCATAAAGTTACCCAGCATGAAGTCGACCTAAAACATAATGGATTTACGAATTAGGTTAAGAAATCAACAATCAATCATATAATGGATTTAATTTTGTAAAATAATGATGCACAACGTAGAACGATAGCTTCATTACTAATATGCTGATTTCTCATTAATATACTTTTTGTTAATTGCCAATTCAATTAGCATGTGAACTGTAGATTTTGATCAGGCAATAATCTAAATTGCATAGAGAAAGTTTATACCTAGTTATATGCTCAAATGTTTGATGTCTCATTATGAGTCAAAATGTTGAAGATTTTTTTTGTTTAAAGAAAATTAACTTTTTAACGTTATCAATCAGCTAAAGCAAATATTCCCAAACTACAAAACTCTGAAAATGAAATGCATAAACGTTTCTGAACTTACATTTCAGAAAATATTAATATAATAGTAGTGTAAAACTTCTTAATAGATCAATTCCAAATAATACAGTTACTGTAAATAATAATAGCCGATTTATTATCTACAGTAGCAGTATTATTTGGAATTAATAGATTAAGATGTTTTACACTTCTATTATAATAATATTTTCTGAAATGTAAATTCAGAAACGTTCATGTTCTCAAAATAACCAAATCCAATGTCTGCATTGCATGCTATATTGATTACGTTTACCACTGGCCATAAAATTGACCTTAACTATTATTAAACGTTGCAAGCTAAAACAATGACATATTAATCTATAAAAGCTTGTGTTATTAATGAATCGGACTGACAAAGAAAATGTGATAGCCCTTTAAAAGAAATTATAATGAAGAAATATCTATAAAATTAAACACTTGCCAAATTTTTGAAGTCCTCATAGGTCTTCCTGTACTCCCCGTACTCGTTCCCATTAGGCTCGAAAACTGAAACAAGACACGAATCAACATCGAATCCATCCATCAATTTTATAAATAAAATTGCCATCGCGTGTTCGTACTTAACGATCTCTCCTCAATAAAACTCTGCAGCGGCGCGTTCCAAACCGGTCCGTTCAGGAAACACACCAGAGAGTCGAACACCCAGCAGTCCTCTTCGGCCATTCTCCAGCTCTTCACTTTGCGGGCGATCGGTCGAATTACGTCTGAAATGGTAGAATAATAAAAGAGGTGTAATGTTGTTCACCATTGCACGAATGTGTGAAGTGTACGCGGTCGCCATGGCGACCGGCGTGTTTTGAATGCACTTGTTTTAGCGCTTGAACGCCGTTGGCAGCAGTGTATGGATTTGTAGTAGAGCGGTGGTGAATTATTAAATGCCCTTTTTTTTCATTAAATGTCTAGCCGGTGTGAAAGAAAGGGAAACGGTTTATTTCTTAGAAACGTAAATTATAAATAGAAATAAAATATTTATTAAACAATTAATAGATATACATACGTATCTCATTGTTATAATTGAAGATGGCAATTGTTATGTGTATAAAAAAATGATTAAGAAATTAATTCTTCATTAACCATCAATGTTTATTGGATTCATTATTTTATATTGCGGGTAATCTTTTCTATTTTGATCCACATAATTTATTATCGTATTCAACCGAGTTATTAATCAAAAAACATCAATAATCCAATATCTAATTTCTTGTCATTTCTTGTAGATTGATACAGTTTATTATAGAGGAAGTTTAGGATGTTGAATGTAAATAGGTAGAAATTTCAGAATTAATATGTATCGAATGTCCCAAAACTAACATAAGATTTGAATTTACTACCATTAGTGCAGTAAAGGGTTTAAAAATTATAGTTTAGTTTGTGGTTAGTAAAAGTATAGAATAATGTATTTTCAAAAATACTACAAAAAAAATCTAGCGACCACAGTAAAAAATTTTCGTACAAAAAGTGATTTAACTTCAACGTCAACTGTGAAGAGAGTAGCTGAAAATTTTAGGCATGATTTGGTAATGATAAACATACTGGTCGTAAAAAAGGAAGCCGTTCAAATATCAATAACAGAGCAGTGCCCGAAAATGTTGGTGTTCAGGAAGAATTCGAAGTCATAGACAAAAATTGCAAGTTTCAAGAAGCACTCTACAGAGTATACTCACTGAATATCTATGTCTTCATGCTTAGAAAATTCATTTGTTACAAGAACTGATCCCTAATGACCGACCATACAAGGTGAGGAGTCATTGTGCATGGTCAATTGGAGTCAGTTCCTTGAAAGGATTATTGAGTGTATGCAGACTCATCGTACAAAATCATTTTCATCGATGAAGCAGATTTTTACCTTGGTGGCTTTTGAATTGGCATTGAATATATTAAATTTAAGTGATTGGCAATAGTTTCCAGATCGGTAATGATCTCATTCGTTTCGAGAGGTTACCCAGCATGAAGTGGACCTAAAACATTTTAAAGTTCTTGTGGTTTGTTCGTCTTTTTGACCATACAATTTTTCTTAATATCTGTCTTAAAATTTTTGCAACGAGAATTATAATGGATGCTAGTGGCAGTGATCAGCATCTACAAGAGAGCTAAATCACCTTTCCTTACATCGAGTTATCATTTTATCAGCTTGCTCAACGTTTTAGACTTACTGGCCGACAAGATTTTACTGAGTCGTATTTGGGTTTTCCTTGAAGATCAAAAAATCATTTCCGATTCACCTCGAAGGGCTTTTCGATAAAACGTGATACTTTTGCAGTTTTCATCGACATCTCGAACGCGTTCGTTATTGTTTGACACTATGTACTCATTTATAAAATGGTCCATGTTAATTTACCAAATTATTTGATTAGAGTCCTTCACGACTTTCTTCGTCAATGAAAGTTTCGTTGTAAAATA
This sequence comes from Ontholestes murinus, assembly GCA_963969525.1. Classification (NCBI taxonomy): domain Eukaryota; kingdom Metazoa; phylum Arthropoda; class Insecta; order Coleoptera; family Staphylinidae; genus Ontholestes; species Ontholestes murinus. Next base: position 54,852,052 of record OZ018396.1, read on the forward strand.
AATAACTCCCGCATTAAGCGAGCATAATATCTATGCAGGCGTTCCAGATGGCTCTGCTCTGACCTCGATACTGTACAACATCTACACAAGCGATATTCCGAACCTGGCTCCGGTAATTATCGCCTAATACTCTGAGGACCCAGATCCACTTAGTAGAGAAGGGAGCACAGTTCATCTTGAGAAAACACTCCAAGCTGCTCTCGATACCTACGAGAAGTGGACGACCCAATCAGTATGTCTGCGCATTTTAACCCTACCGTACCACAAAAAACTAAAGGCTGATAAATCTCGGTATAATCTTTGACCAGCACCTCTCCTGATGAAAGATGATCGCATACCAAATACAAATGGCCAGACCTCCAGTGTTGCCACTGTGATCTACTGTGTCTCCGTTCATGCTGGTCTACCGATGGACTGGTCGACAAGACAGGGACACCAGTGGCATCGTTATACACTTCACCTGGTGCCCTCCCCCCATTACCTTTCTTAGTCTCCGCCTCTTCATCCGTCTTCATCCTCGGAGTCATTCTTCTCATCCTCGCTTGTATGTCCTGCCTCCCCACTTTTTGCGATCAATTCGCTTGAGACCAGACTAGAGAAGACCATTTGATCCTGGACTAGTCACAGAACAGTGATCGCGGAGGAGAGGTTTTAGTCGGTAAGAGTCCGACACTACCTTACTATAAGGGTGTCCATGCAGGATTTCCTCTCCTCTTACCAAAAAAAAAATGTATGTCCTGCCCTGGCTGCCCTGCCTCTAAATTTCAGTTTTACAAACGAAGTAAAAATTGTGTTTAATATGTGATTAATGATGTATAACGACGTAGAAGTCTCCATTGTAAACGAGACAACTAGAATAGAACTGATAATAGCTTAGACAGATTAGACTCATTAATACTTGCCGTGTTTATCTAAGTCCATCTAAAAACGCACTTACATCTAATCTGCCTAAGATATTAACAGTTCTATTGGAATATGCATGTCGTGTTAAATGAGCTATATCAAATTTCTGCAGACTCTTATCATATTTTTAGCTCAAAAAACCTAGACATTGAAGCCACATAAACTACCATCATTGTCATGAACAAGAATTGGTGTAGACGTCGGCTACTTCGAGGTCTGAAGAGACTGCTGACATTGACGATGCCCTCTTCAAGTTTCATCTGTCTCATTTAGGATCTCCATCCCGAAAAAATGTCTTGGTTTCAGGTTATTTCGAACTGCTTCCTCAACCTGTCTACGAAACTGCGAAGCAACGCTCCATCCGAGGACATCGACGTAGAGAATAACGATGATTATAGAGTCAATGTAACTTCTGTATGCGCATTTGCCTGCTTTTCCTCCTTGGAATCTTTGGTCGAGTATAAACTGGTTGAACTTTTCGTTCCAGCTTCAATCCAAATATTGACCTTTGTAGGTACTTCTTCCCCGTTGACATTAGGTCCCTCTGGTGGGTCCATATAGTTCGTTTCGTGTAGATCTCCATGCAAGAATGCCGTTCGTACATCGAACTGCAAGATCTTATAATCATTTTTGATAGATGTGGCCAATAAGTCTCACCGTAGTAGACTCCCTTTGTTTGAGAAAATCCCTTAGTACTGAACCTGGCCTTGAATTTTGGCTTGTTCGATGTTGGATCTTTGATAGTAAAAACCTATTTCGACCCAATGACTTTTATATTGCTAGTTCTCTTTACTTGTCGCCGCGTATTGTTCCTCTCCAGAGCGTTGAGCTCCTCTGTGGTCGTCTTTGACAATTCTCTTGACTTTCTGCTGTCCATGGCCTCCGACTAGGTTTGCGGTTCCTTCACCATAGCAATGTTTGCCATCTATCTCACTGGATGCCGCAAGTTGTCCCTCGTTCTCGGACTGAAGTCTCTCACGTTATCGGTAACCGCTCCAACCTCTTGAATGGTTTTGACGTTTTTCAATTGGTTTGCGTCGACTCTCTCTTCTCCATCCAGGTCCCATCGAAGCTCGGCCATCTCTGCTGCAGGAATCTTCACCGCCGGTCACTTAATCTCTGGATCATCTGCATTCTTCACTGGTGCGATGCTAATCTGGACCGTTCTTTTCTCAGCATTGATCGTAGTGTTCGTCGAAAATCACGTTCCTCGAAACCTTCACATTCTTGTTCTTGATCAAACAGTCGGTAATTGTCCGAATGTTCTTCGTATACAACATAAAATATCATATTGACATACATATCATAACATAGTTCATTAAAATTAGAACAAAATTTGCCATTGCCATTGCTAGGCAAAAATATAACCTGAATGGCAAGAATCATCTGTTGATATTCATTGTCAGCTACAGGAAATAATGGGTTGAGTGGAAGAAGACTGCACTGTAAAATTCGCCTTCAAGTCTTTTAAATTTCAAAGTTATTGTGAATGTATTTTATTTTGTATCAATTTTTTAGACTGTAAAGCAAATAAACTATACTAAACTAAACATGAGTTTGCTAAATTTGTCATCCAACTTGGTCCTTTGACTATCGGAGATGTGCATGAATGCGGTGCAGTCGAACTTCTTCAGGTGTCACAATGTCGGCTTCATCCTCATGAAGATCTCGTACTTCCCTTCTCGCTCGTCGTAGTCCGGTTGAGAACGTATAACACCGTGTTTACCGCTACGCCCCAGAGGTACTTTGGCGTATTCATCGCGTGCATCATGGATCTGGCACTCTCCATAACTGCGCACATCTCCCTCTCTATGCGGCCGTTCTGCTGCCTCGTGTAAGGCGAAGTGTTCTTTAGGATTATACCTTCCTTCTTCAAGTAGCTCTGCAAATCTCCATTCATTGATGTACTCGCGACCATTGTCACAGTGCAAAGCCTTGACCTTGCAACCTTTCTGCTTCTCCGCCATCTGTACAGGCGAGCCAGGACATCAGATTTGTGCGTTACGGTGCTGACAGTGAGGTACGATGTCGCACTGTCCTTGAACAGAACAAAGTATCTCGCTCCTCCAATATCATTCAATATTCAATTCAATAATTCAATCGCAATAGGGCCACACACGTAAGAGAATACTCGTTCTCCAACCTCCTCCTTGCGGGCTTCTCTGTATGGGTGATGAAAACGATGTTGCTTGCCATGCAAGCAAGATTCACAAAGTATCTCATCCTTGGCACTCAGGGTTATGTCAGTTACCACCCTGCTCTTGAACATTAATGCCAAGTCTGCCATGCCACGCCTCAAAGCTTTTTTTCTGCAATTTGCCATTCTAAACAGCATTCGATAGACATTATTGTCAAAGAGAGTTGCGCTTGCAATAAGTTTCGGGTCATCCAGGATCTCGGCCTTTTTCTCCTTTTTGATGATCGACCAACCCTTCTTAGTTACGACAGCTTAAGATAACAAATTTTTCTTGAAATCTAGAACGAATGTTCGCGATAGCGCATTTATGCCTCGATGTGTTCTTTTCCAATGACAGGTTGTCCCTAATCACGCCAGTAGTCTCTCGAGTGGCGTCAGACATGTTGGAAAACAGTTCGGGCCTGTACGATATGTGGGCAAATGATTTACTGTCCATGATCCATGTAACTTCCATGCTGTCGCTGATGAAGAAAACTCCTTGTCTTGATTTGGTGACTTTTGCTTCGGGTTACTCCTGCAGATTCGCGCTATTTTACCTTTTTTCCTGTATTGGTATAACGTTGGGCCTCCCCTCCTGTTGGTCCTGGTGGTCCGAATATTGCTTGCTCGGTCACCCTGATGACGGCTCGGTCTTTTTTCCCACGATGAATTTTTGTCCGACGATACTGCGAACGCCATTTCAAATTGCTCAGTAAATAACAGGTTTGCGACTAACCTAGATGTCAAATGTGCCATCATTTGCCTGAAATTCGGAAACTTTGGCGGCATTGTACTAATAATCTTTGTCATTGTCGCCGAGTCACTGACAGCCTCACCAATATCCTTAAATTTCTTCACTAGATTTTCCACATTCGCAATGTGTTTGGCAATGCTGTCATTATTTTTCATGCGATACTGGTGAAAACGTTCGTGTGCGATCATTTTACTCAGACCGTTGCAGATAGATGGAATTAAGCTTACCAATTATTTGATGAGATGATTCACAATTCTCAATCAAGGTGATCTGCGAGTAGTCCAAGGCAGGATGAACATCGCCGTTGCGTTGCTCTTAACTCAGGCTTTCTGCGGATCCCCGTCAGCTGACGGTTTCTGCTCCTCCCATAAACGATGACATAGAGATGAAAATTCAAAAATAACTCAATAGAATCAAAATGTACGATTATCATAAGCAATGCATCGTTGCTATATCAATTTATAGTAACTGACATAGACTACAATCCAAAATATAGGTACTGAATAAAATAATTATTACGTTTTTAACCACAACTGTAGTATAAACGACTATTATTGTTGAAAACCTCGGGTTAACAATGCAGAATAAAGAATGTCAGAAGACATTTCATAAAGTGAAAAATGCTGATTGAAAAACCTCACCAGTTTGAAGCCATTTATTACTAGGTAGAAAACTTTTCTTGGTGCCCAAGATGCTGCTAATGTGGAAATTAAAGCTGAAACTTCAAACGTAAAAACCAGAGCAGAATTATTTTGATTTGAACTAAAAATCACTTGGTTTATTTTACAGTTATCTGTGAAACACACAAAGTGATTTATAGTTTAAACCAAGTTCAAACATGTTTGACTACGGGTTATGTAAAGAATGGCTTTTGGAGTAAACTTTGATACTAAACACCATGCTGGTTCTATTTACAGGAAAAAATTGCTTTATCTCAGAGATCATAACCAAAATATTGTAACTAGCGGTTAAATAAGCACTGCATGTAGGCCAATTCATGTCATTTCTTCTGGAGATCAATTTGACAAGGAACATTTTACTTTATTTAATGGCATTTCTTTAATTCTTGTACCAATTGTATTTTATAGGGAGGTAGCTTTAGGCCTTTGTGCATAATACGGTGTAATTGTTATCTGGGCATATTTCAACCAGACTGGTTAACACCATACACGTACTCCGTTATTGATGATCTTAGTCGCCATTTTTCCTACTGCTATACCGGTCTCTTCAAACTTCTTCACCCATTTTCGAATTAAAGGTATGCTTGGTATGGCTTAAGTGGGGAGAACCTCTCCTACAGTCGTCGAATCACAGTTTTTGTAAAGTTACCGACTAAATTCTCAACAGCCAGCCTAAATGGGTATGTTGAATATTTGGTAACATTTTTATTTAAATTTATCAGCAATTAAACTTTCAACAAGATCTGTATAATTTTAATTACTTGCTGTTAAATAGTTGTTGAGAAATTGCAACTTCAAAGTGACAGATACGTAATAATTATGTTTATAAATGTTGACACACTGATTCCAGCAAAAAAAATGTAATGTCCTGTCCAGTTATCATTTCAGTCACGAGTTAAATATAATGATATGATGGAATTTCATTAGTTCACATAGATGATTCATTAACCGCAACGCCTCAATCAACACGTCTCATGAATCATGAGATACAACGCAATTAACCTTTACTGCAGTCGCCGGCGAATTCTCATGCCATTATATAAATAAGGATTACAAATTAAATTCATGAAATTAAACCGGCAAATATAACAGTCGTGTCGTGTGATATGTGTCATTGAATGATAACAATATGACCGCTGAACTTAATTATTATGATAAATAGAAAAAACACGAAAATATATTCGTAAAATCTACAACAAATGAGTCTTATTAAGACTACAAGAACAAATCACTTTTAAAACAACTACTTCTCTAGCTAATACTTCGACAGACAATGTCTGTCTCATTTGTTGTAGATTTTACGAATATATTTTCGTGTTTTTTTCTATTTATTAGTGAATTATCTACAACGTAAAGGACTTATATATTTAATTATTATGAATTACCAGAAATTTATAATTGTAATTTTAATAATTATAAATATGATTATTGTAATGTCCAATATTTTTATAAGTAATAGAACAACTGAAAAATATTAACTTTGATGAAGATATGTACTATTGGTCTATTTAGCCAAAAACAAATTTAATTAATTTTATAACCATTTAAATGGCAATGAAAATAACACTACAATTTATTCCATCTCATGAGGTGGTGTGCGTCCCTGCACAGTTTATTTCTTACTTCACTTGATTATTAATTATTAGTGTAGTGAATTAAGGAATAAACTGTAGTGTTCAAAACACTTTACGTAAACTCAAACCATCAATAGCCATTTAAATAGCAATTAAATAAAATGGTATTACAATGGAATATTGAATAAATTTTGGTTTAATAATAAAATGCGTCAGAAAAGGAAACCTTTAAGTTTGTTCATAGGAAATCCATACTTCACCCACCTGAAGTTGATTTAGTGTATCGAAATAATTATAGCAGTTTAATATTTTTTACTTTAAAAAACTTACCCACGAGACATTCAATTTGGGAAAACCAGTTTATCTGTTTTAATAATCTATGCCGATCCATCGTTACAACTAATTTCTCAAGCTGGAAGGTCTATTCACTTGTGTTATTTACAATCGCATAAAGTAATAATAAGTGAAGGGTTTAGAACATTCCGAGAAATATAGACAACACTATAAAATATGTGGAATATATTTTAATAAATTACAGAACGATCAAAATATGTTTATTATCTGCACGTAAATCAGGTATGCGAAGTTTGCCCTGTGTGGTTGTGTAGTGTTGCATTTAATTTATCTGATTCTGCATAATTTACGAAGCGCATATCAAATAATCTAATTGAAGTAAATTTTTAATGTCATTTTTTTAATGTCTCCTATATTTTCCAAAAGTAATAGGTACCTTACTAGTACTAAAAAGTATTTATTCATTGATTAGACACACTAGATATAAATAAAATAAAATAGTGACTTACTTTTTTAAATTTCTTTAGCCATTGAAGATTGGTGAAGGATATATGGTGGATGAGTAAGAGTATAGTGGAGGGCAGATGGAGACGGAGAGAAGGAGAATGTACGAAAGGGTAGGTTTGGCGAAGGAGGTGGTGAATGAATGGTTAAGTCTATGCCAATAGATGGTTTGGTTCTGAGGAATTTAGTCGCTATAGAGCGTTTTTCGTGCGAGAGTTTTGCAAAAGTTTTGATTTGGCGACTTGGGCACATGTTCGCGGAGTTTGATGAAAAAACATTAACAAAATTAAAATTAATACTTCATTTATCAAAATATCCATTCATGAGCTCCATTTATTGACACATTTATTCAATATCTCTTTATAAATAAGAGTATTTTTAGAACAAGATAAACCAAGTCCTTCTAACTATTATTAGAAATTACTTCTTCAGGCCATTCTCCATGGTTAATAACTCTAAATTTGGTTACACATAGATTTAGAAGCAGGAACTTAAAAATTGCAACCAACGTTTTTTTTGTGCTACTAGCCTTCTCTAGCAACATTAAGGAAGATCCTGCTGGGGACATCTTGGCCAAAACCGGCCGATATGAGAGGCCGGTTTTCCAGCATAATTCTCAACTTTATCTAAGGAGTAGGGTGACTAAAAAACTAGTTCTCTCATTACTGAAGTGGTACGATAGACCCAACTAGGCAGTACGCAACTCCGCCTTCCTTCCTTTTATCCGTATCCGTATTCTAATCTCTGTTGGTTTATAAATCGACATAAGAAATCTGTTTCCCACCAAATCCTCAACGTTATCTAAGGTGTAGGGAGGCTGAAAAAATAGTTGTGCACTTTCAGTAATGGGGCTCATCTAGGGGCATACTCTCACTTCGTCGCCCTCCCTTGTATCCGTATCCATATTCGTAACTCTGTTGGTTTATAGATCAATATTTTTAGGTGAGAGGACTTTGCCACATTTTTACCAACTAAAAATCCTAAAATTTGAAAAGAATGTGGTAGACAACATTGTTTTGTCATTAATCCGAAGTTGATCGCGTTTCGCATTTAGTGAAATGTAATTTTAGGAAGATTTTTGGGATACCAATAAAAATGGAAATCAGGGGCCCAGAAGGTAATTGAATTTAGGAACAAAGATGATAATACACATCAATTTAGTATAGAACAATACTTGTAGTACAATCACAAATGCAACTTCTCCTTCTGCAATCGGTCAGTAAATTCTACATTTATTAATTTAAAAACTTAAAATTTAAGATATAAGCGAGTGGGTTGGAGAGTCAACGCAAGTTTCAAATCGTAGACAGTTCACAGATAAGTGTCTGAAACAAGTAACAGAAGCTTCTGTAAAAGTGAATACTCATGAAAAATAGAATAAATCATAAAAGGTTAGATCAAAAGGAGGTGTCTAAAACAAAGAAAAACAAGAGCTTTTGGGATTAAGTCCATAGAAAAGTCTTTAAAATAAATATCAGAAGCATTTGGAATAGTATATAATTATAAATGAAAACGGGATTAGTGAAGAAAAAGTGGGGACAATGGTTCTCAGACAACTTTCAATTGGCGTTAGAGCTGTGGGATGCATGCATGTGAAGCCTATTTTGCTGTATGGGGTAGAAACTTGGGAAATATGAAAGTATGCATTGAAAGAGAGCAGTCTTTGTTTCTGAAGCAGATTCTGGGTGTTGAAAGATCAACGCCTGGGTACATTTTGCTTCAGGAAACAAATAGAATGAGTGTGATGGAGAGGTAAAGTATGAAATGAATGAAAGAGCATGCGAGAATAATGTGAATGAATGGTTGGAGAATGGGGTTAATGTGCAGGCATGAATGAAAGAGAAGGGGAAGGAGGTTAAGATGCAGGAAATACAAGATTGTATCGGAAGGAACTTATATAATCCAGGGTATGAAAGGTGGCAGGTGTATGCGAGGGTGCCAGGGTACTTGACTAATAGTGTCTTCTTAAATGAAGAGAAGAATAGCCTGGCGCGAGCTAGATGCGGTACGGAAGAGAGAGGAAGGAAGGTTTGGATGGGGGAAAGTTATGGTAGATGTGCACTATGTAAGAATGGGATAGATACATGCAGTCATTTGGGAGAAGAGTATAAAGGGGTGCGTGAGGAGTGGTTGGAGTGGGGGGAAGGAAGGTAATGGAATAGATGAGAGAAGATGGTGTAAAGGTTTTGACCAGACTGGGGTGGGAGAGGGAGATAAAGAGGAAAATATAATAGAATGTTTTTATATAGACGTTTGTATATATATAGAAATAAAGGTTCTCTTTTTTATAAAAGAAAAACAGAATGATACATCAGTCCATAGAAAATTATCTAAAATAAATAATAGAAGTTTTGGAAAAGTGTAAACTCGTGGAAAACAGAAAGCTGTTGGAAAAATGTATACTCATGTAAAAGGATTTATTACAAATCAGTCCAAAGAGAAGTTTCTAAAACAAGCCTTGCTATTTGTAACACGCAAATTACTTTTGTTCAATCCTGCAGTAGAAAATAGAACTTTCATACGTTGTTTTGTGGTTAGAAAGTTACAGTTTACCTCACGCAAAATGGTTGCTATGGAGATTTACTTTCGCCCACTCTTGTGTCACTTTCGCCCACTCTTATGTCACTTTCGCTCACGCTTTTATAAATACACATTATTATTTTATTTGAACCTACGTTTTAAAATGAATTTTCGGCAGGATTGAACAAAACGTAATACACCACTCGTGGAGTTACGAATTCGCTCACTTGTGTACCTTCGCACACTCGGCTGTCGCCTCGTGTGCAAATTGGTACACGCGTGAGCAAAACACGTACTTTCTCCACTTGTAGTGTAATATACTATTGTATCATTCAATGTCTGTCGAGGCATTAGCCAGAAAAGTAGTTGTTTCAAAAGTATATTGTTTTGTAGTCTTAATAAGACTCAGTTATTGTAGATTTACGAACATGTTTTCGTGTTTCTTTCTAATTATTATTTAATTTTCTACAACGTAAAGGACTTCATTACATTTTTATTCTACAACAAGTATCAGAAACATCTTGAAAGGTGATGAAGAACATAATGATTAGTTAGGCAGTTCATAGAAAGGTTTCTGTAATAAGTAATAGTGGTTATTGAAAAGGTGAAAAACAGAATGATTTCTTAGATGACAGTCCATAGAAAAGTGTCTGAAACAAGTTGTAGAAGCTTCTGGGAAGGTTTATACAAAAGGATTTATTAAAGGTGAGGAAGCAAGGATAAGGAATCAGTGAACATTTGAATAATATTTTAGGTTAAAGCATTTAAATTTTTATCATACAAGTTAAATATAAACGAAACATTCATAAAATTGAGTTCATTAAACTACTTTTAAGCAAATTTTGTTAGTGTTTATTTTAAATAACGTCATCACTTTGAAAGAACATTAGAAAATCATTCGAGTAACTTCAGAAATTTGAAAAATCTACATGTTGTTGTTATTATGGGTTCGGTGGGTCGTATAGCTTCTGAGCCTTCGGAAATTACCTCAAGCTAAGAGATCTTTTGTAATTATCCATGACCTACTTAAGTCCCTTAACGTCTACACTTTTACGTACACTACGATAATTTTAGAGTTAATGTGGACCAGTTCTTTAGGCTTTAAAAAGACCGATGACAGGTAGCCCCCTCTTTGAAGCATTCACACATTAGGTGCTCTGCTGTTTCTTGTGCCTCCTTGCAAAATCTGCAGTTGGCATCTGTTGTCTGGCCAATCTTAGTATTTCAGAGGACAGTATTTGGTTAGCAGGCCAGTTATGAGGTTGCCGTTGCTTAATCTGAGAAACCGTCCGGACCTTACGGCGGAGAAGGTGTTTGGGCTAGACAGAGAAATTTGTATCTTATTTACAAAATTCCTGCCCTTGTTTCGAATTGAAGCATTTCTATAATTTATGCGTGAATACGACCGGGATAGTCGATAGAATGGCAGCTGGGATTGACTAGATGTGGCCTATTTTCATGGAATTCGCCTCAAATCCACCACACCTCTTTTTTTGTAAATTTTCATTAATAGTAAAATCTTGTACATTATATTCTAAATCGGCCGAGCGAGCGGTCATTATACCAGGTATTAAACAAAGTGTTATTTTTTATTTCTTATAATCGAACATCAAACGACACCGTCTTTAAGACAAATCAACAGAAAGCGATTAACCTTTTCGCCTGCCGCAAGCCAGGCGTGCTCCTCAGGTGAGCCCTTTTGGCAGTCTTATCCTATTCTTAGATCATCCTCTTAATGCGGACTTTTGTTATTCCACTGTACGGTTCTGGTCCAACAAATGGAGTTTTGTAGCCCTCTTTGGCTAGGCTGTCGGCGATTCGATTTCATTGCCTTTGATCGCAGCGTGAACCAGAGCAATTTAACTCTGTTATTCCTGGTTAGCTGCTTTAGTGATAGTTTGCACTCCCAGACAGATTTAGATGTAGATGATTTTATTGCCTTTAATGCAGCATGACTGTTTGAGCATATGCATACCTTCCTTTTGTTGTAGCCCCTTTCAATTTCTGCCTGAAATATCGACGGGGATCGGCTTAAAGCCCTCGATAATCGGAATTGAGGGCCAGTGATGCCGATTCCGACTCCATTATTAGTTTTAGATCCGTCAGTGAACCAAACTATTGAGGAGAACTGTAACTACCTGACTTTTGTTTCAACTCATGACCATGGATGGCCACTTCAATCGTTGACTCGAGGTCGTAGTTAGTTATCCTTTTGTCTTTGGACATGTATATCGCTCTTTCGCACACAGTGTTGAGGATATTAAGGTGTCCATTAAAGTATCCACATTTTGGAGTATCTGTCTGGATTATTCTTAAGGCGTCTAATGCAGCTTCCCTTTTCACATGTCGATGCAGAGGTACATACAATTTTAAATATCACAAAAAAAACATTTTAGGCTTTAAACTAAAGAATAGCTCGAACATTTTGATAAACTCCTAAAATATATATTCGATATTCTTATTTTTATGTTTTTTTTTTCTATACAAGATTTTGATTACATATACATCTTGTCCACACTGTTTTAATTGCTGAAGATTACATTAGCCTTGACAGACTATCGAAGAGGAAACCTTACGAGATGAGGGCCCAAGTTTAATTCTTTTGCAAATGTTCACTGCAAGAAATGTTATTATTGCTAGCGTAGTGTATTCTGAAAATGGTCCATAGAAACAGATGCTCTATATGTACGTTATAACCGACGTCTCCTGAAATATTGAGGTTTAATTTCTCTATTGAAAAATTCTTCTTTACGGGCAACATGGCAATGTAGCTGGGAATGTTGTTCACCGGTGTTTCGCTGGCAGGTGGCGCATTCAAATTCCTTGCCCATTACTCTATCGGTGGTTAGCACCTTCGCGACCTTCTCCACTATGGCACTTTACGCTTGATTCCTTTTTTTTGACGAAGGCAAACTTTATGTTACTTACAATATATGATGATCAAATAGTAGGTAACCCCGAGTTTGCCGTCGTAAACCAGACGGTTTACTGTTCTTATTCGGCTTCCTGATACATAAATAACTCGCAAACTTTCTCGCTAAGATCCACGTTCCTTCTGCTGCTAATTATTGTGTTTGCAATATTTCAAATCTGTATCTGTTTTAGTTTTAATCATAGCAGATATTTGCTGTTGCTTGCAAAAACTCCAACGATCGCAATAGAAGCCGGAATTCAGAATACTGGAATTTCAATTTGATCGGGATTCAATTACAACTCATTCAAGATAATAAACGCCCCTGCCATTAAATATGTTCATACTCAAATTTAGCTTGGATCAACGGGAAGGGGACTTGTCGACAGTAAAACGGTTGACTGTTGATGTTATGACGTTTCAGTGTTTCTCATAGCAGATCATATTTAAGTTTAGTTTCTGTATTGAAAAACTCTTTGTTATGGGTAACATAGCTATGTATCTTAACATGTTCTTCACTGCGCCTCGCCAACAGCTGGAACTTGCAGACGTGTATCCTTGATAGTAACATTGACCTATCCATCACAATGCGATCGACACCTTCGCGAAGATCTTCATGCTGTCACTGTGTGTTTTTTACACTTGGCCGCAACATCTTGGACGAAGGCAAACTCAAGATACCTACGATATGATCACCATGTAAGTCGTACGGATTACCGTTCTTCTTTAGCTTCCTAATACAGAAATACCTCGCAAACTATCTCGACAAGATCCTGAAAGGACTGTGCACGTTTCTTCTGATACTAAATTTCGTGTTTGCATTATTTCAAATCTGTATCTGTTTGAGTTATAATCATGGAAGATCTTTGGGGTTGACTGCAAAATCTCAAACGATCGCAATAGAAGCCAGGATTCCAGAATAATTGAATTTCAATGTTTATGACGTCGCGTTCTCTCTTGTACCTGTTCAGAGAATCCAACAAAGGTGACCTATTAAATACGGTAAGTTGTAGACGTCCAAACTCAACAGTCTAATGTTTGAACTAGAATGCGACCACAAGACTTAGCTCTTCCAAAGGATTTTTCCGAAATTTTTGGCATCCAAATTTCAAAGTAAAAATTTTCTGACAGAAGGAAGACGTTAATTTAGTGTATTTTAGGAAACGCGAGTCTTTGTATTCAGGCTATTTCGAAGAAAGTGATTGTCTACTTTATTGCACCGACATTTTCAGTCTGATAAACAAACTTGAGGGCACACGATGATTGGAGATTTTTTATTGATTCTTCCAAAAGAAGCCTTATGGCTCTTCTCTTGCACAATGGGAATACTTTTTCATCGGTACCGGTTGCCCATTCTGTGCAAATGACGGAAAGCTACGAAAATTTTAAAGTACTGCTTGAAAAAATCAAATGGAATTATCCTAGTTGGAAAATTTGTGAGGATTTGAAAATTGTAACATTTTTACCAGGACAGCAGTTAGGGTATACGAAGTACCCATTTTTTTTTAAATAAATTTAAAAATACGAAAACATTTCGTAAATCTACAACAGTGAGTCTTACTAAGACTACAAAACAAATTAATTTGAAACAACTACTTCTCTGGCTAGTACCTCGACAGAAGTTGAATTTTCGTATTTTTAAATTTATTATTTAATTTTCTACAACGAACTAAAGGATTTTAATACATTTTATCATTTTTTATTTGTTTGAGTGGGACAGTCGATATAGACAACAACATTGGAAGAATAAGGACTGCACGAAAGTCTTGTTGATCCACAAAAAATCTTGTTATCTCCATTGCATATTAAACTAGTATGAATGCAACAATACATTAAAGCTTTAAATAAAGATGGAGACTGTTTCAAATACTTTTGTAGTAAATTTCCCGCTATCTCAAATGCAAAATTAATGGAAGGAATTTTTGTCGGTAAGGAGATTAACGAAAGATCAAGAATTTGTTAATACCATAACTGAGAAAGATACCTGGATTTCATTTGTTAATGTTATTGAAGTTTTTTTTTGGTAAACAACAAGGATCCTAGCTACAAGAAAATTTTGAAAAACACGCTACAAACATTTATGGAAATGGGATGTAATATAGTCATAAAAGTTCACTTTTTACACTCGCATCTTAACTACTTCCCCGAAAATCTTAGTGATGTGAGTGAGGGGCAGGGTGAGAGATTCCACCAAGACATAAAAGAAATGGAACGCAGGTATCAAAGTCAAAGATGGCTGATTACTGCTGGTCAATAAAAAGGGACAATCCGGCCCTGGAGTACAGAAGAAAATCCACTAAAGTTTTTCATTCTTCTGGAAAGAAAAGAAATTGAAATTAAAGTTTAAGACGTTTACCATTTGTAATTTGTTTTTGTTTCTGTATCAATAAAAGTAGGGTTTAGGGAAATAGGGAAACTTTGTTAAATACTCCAAAGTTTCCCTATTTCCCTAAACCCTACTTTTATTGATACAGAAACAAAAACAAATTACAAATGGTAAACGTCTTAAACTTTAATTTCAATTTCTTTCATGGTAAAACACTATTAATTGTTAAACTGTAGGTACATATTGAAATAGTTTTAATAGCAATACTTTACATGTCTTATTGCGATCGTATTTATTGGGTCTCATCAGATGTCACCGATGATGGATGATTGATATAATCTATTAAAATGGTGATGTGGCCATCATAGTACTTTCCCTATATTTTACTCGAAAACTATGAGGTTTACGAAAAAAGTTATTCTTTATAATTTGTTCAGTTTTAAATTGTCTATAAATATTTATTATAAAAATTTCATATAGCTCCTATAGTTTATTAGCAATTGGCAAAAAATATCAAAATTTTTAATTTTTATTTTCTTTTCTCGATAGTTAAGTATTTTATGAAAAACCTATTCGGATAAAACTTGTTCAGTTTTTATTCCCATTAACTTTTGTTTGAACCGTTTTTTAAATTTTTTTATATTTAGAAAAATATATCAAAATTTTATGATAGCTATGTTCAGATTTTCATTCTCTTTAACTTTTGTTTGAACCGTTTTTTAAAATTTTTCATATTTAGAAAAATATGACCAAAAACCAAAAAACGCCTTGAGTAAACACCCACTTCCGGTTTATGAATGTTTACCAAAAGCTTTTCAGTTCCAGTTTTTAACGATAAAACCTTAAGTTTAAAGTTTCAACTCAAACAGTTTATCTGTTTTTGAGATACAGCGCCCACCGACAGACACAAAAAAAATTTTGAAAAAAAAATCACGAAAACAATACTCCCCCTATATATACTATATAGGGAAAGTAAAAATTTTGTGAGTTTTGTGAGAATTATATAGGAGTTGATTGGAAGGATTAAGTAGAATATAGTTAAATGGATTTACTGGAAATTTACAAAGCGAAATAAATCCGGAACTTACCTATTAAACAACCAGATCGACATAATATACACGCCCATTTTCAATTGTTTTAAATAAGTAAGAAAATTCGAAATTTATGGTTACATTATACTAAATATCTATTATAGTCAGAACGATAGTTTCTTGTTTTTGTATAAATATAGTAGCAAAACAAATTTATCGAGTTGAATCATAAAAATACATAACTTTAACCCGAGAAGAAATAAAATTTGAATAAAAACCTAGCGTAACGAATGAGCAAAATACATTACATCATCTAAATAGTGGGATGTAATGCGTAACACACAAATAAATAAAATTATATTATTGTAGGTTACTACTGGCTGTATATAAAGTTGCCTATTTATCACTGAATGATTTTGTTTTGATTGTCTTTTATTTAGGCGCCCGTTTATAAATACGTACGACTGATGCGGAGACACCTGTTTCCCTCACGAGAAAATTGCGACACAAGACCGTACGGCGGGTGGCAGATTTCGGCGACATTTTACGACGTGAATACCGCCGAAACGGGTTATCATCATTCGTTGGGCGTGACGGCATACCTATGTATATAAAATGACGTAATGTTTAAAATGCTCGGCTCGGCGCCGTCCTCCATTATATGTTTTCATACGCATGTGTACGAAGGCGAGGGAAAAGTAGTACCACTTTGAATCGATAATTTCTGGCGAAATTTACTGTAAATACGTCCAGTTACACGTCGGGATGAACTAATCGGGCGTAAATAAAACAGCTGATGTAATAAAAAGGCGTCGTCTGGCGAGAGGAGGGAGGAAGTGCGGATCGAAGTGTGCCGTGCGCTATTTCTAGGTTACGAAGTGGTCAGTTCAGCAGCGCGTTCGTTTACGTAGTGCACGTTCGTTGTTTATGGTGGCCCATCCCAGTTCGCTGTGTATGTGTGTGCCGTTTCCATAAATACGACAGAAACACCCTATTTTTCTTTACGCCGTTTAATGGATAACATCCACTTCTGATAAGGTCAGTAGTTGCTTTTGTTACACACAATTGATGCTCGGCATCAAAACAAAATCCAATCAACAACCTGTCATCAGGTAGTTGTCGATGCGCGTACCCAAAGAACAGCAATAACATCCAAACACGGCAACTTTCTTAATTGCAATTAAAACACCTCACCCGTGCAAATGAGCGTAAGGATTATAAAACCGCCCGTGTCCTACTTACCGTACAAATAAATAAATAAACACACGCATGCTTCTCTCCAGAAAGGTGTGTTTGTGCGGCTCGAATGCTCGATGTGATGATGGATTTAACGATCGCCTCATGTTTGTTGTAATGTTTTTTCTTTCTCATTCACGACGCTCGCCTGTTTAATCCGTGTTAATTGCGTGCCGTTAACGGACGTTACTTTCCAATTGCGACGCCGTCAGGTGTACCTTTAAATTTTCGTATGACTCATTTCCATTATTATCGGAATTGCATTCCGTTAGGACCCGAACAATACATTCCATTCCTAATCTGATAAGATTGCATTTCTTTTCACATATTCGTGTGCACGTCTGGAATATTGATTTTTAAACGTGTTAATGTGGAAACCAGACGAGATGCGTATATTATAACGGTGAAAAGCGGTAGACGTAGTCGTTAACTAGTTAAGGATAACGTTTTTCTTTTCTTTTGGTATGTATTCATTTGTTATATAGTTCACGAACTTTTTTTTTTTAAAACAAAAACAAACGAGTATTATTTTATTAAATAAAGTTTGTTTTTAGTGGATTATTTATTACATTGATAAAATTGCATTTTTAATTTATACATAATCACTATGATGTATTGTTCTACCCACTTATTTGTGCACAATAAAAGATGACTAAGAATTATAGGTTATAAATAATGGCTGTTATATTGAAATATAAATGAGTCAAAAAAGAAAATTATAATAGAATTTACCAAAAAAACAATTAATAATTGCATAGTTGTAAGTTATAATTAAATCCATTAAATAATTAAAATATTTTCCAGAAGAAAACAATATCGAATTAACCCTATACCCTTCAAATTATTGCAAATTTTACTAGATTTATTCAAACAAATATTTCAAATAAATTTTGATGATGTTTTACTGATTGGAGGGTGGGATAGAGGCCACCAACCCACCCTACATATACATAGAAACTTTAATTCCTTATCGCCTCGCGGTTTTCAATAAAATTAATTACAAAACTTTTTGAATAAAAAAGAAATTGTAAAATTTTTGAGTGAGTAAATTAGTAAAATTTTGAGGCATGATGGGTGGGCAGACTTTAAATCTAAATTAGATAAGATTAGCTATAGAAAGTCATTAATATTTAAAATAAAATTTTGATTTTGTTTTATTTTTTATTACATAAAGGGTTTAATTGTTTTTAGCAGCAAAATCATCAACGATTAGTAATTAAAGTTACCATGTATATGTAGGGTGGGTGGGTGGCCTCTATCCCACCCTCCAATCAGTAAGACATAAGCGAGGGTTTTAATTAAAAGTTGCAAAATATAAACAAACACAAAATAATTGCAATTTTTAGAGATTTATTTATAAAAAAAATTCAAATAAATTTTGATGATGTTTTACTGACTGGAGGATGGGATAGAGGCCACCCACCCACCCTACATATACATATAAATCTCAATCACCAATCGTCTCGCGGTTTCCAATAAAATTAATTTCAAAACTTCTCGTATAAAAAATAAATTAAAAAAGTAAAATTTTTGAGTGAGTAAATTAGGAAAATTGTTATGCACGGTGGGTGGGCAGACTTTAAGTCTAAATTAGATAAGATTAGCTACAGAAGGTCATTTATATTTAAAATTAAATTTTGATTTTGTTTTATTTTTTATTACATAAAGGTTTTGATTGTTTTTTGCACCAAAATTATCAACGATTAGCAATTAAAATTATCATGTATATGTAGGGTGGGTGGGTGGCCTCTATCTCACCCTTCAATCGGTAAAACATAAGCGAGGGTTTTAATTAAAAGTTGTAAAAATAAATAAACACAAAATAATTGCATTGTTAATTGATGTATTCATACAAATTTTTCAAATAATTTTTGATGATGTTTTACTGATTGGAGGGTGGGATACAGGCCACCCACCCACCCTACATATACATGAAACTATAATTTCTTATCGTCTTCCTGTTTCCAATAAAATTAATTACAAAACTTTTTGAATAAAAAATATATTAAAAAAGTAAAATTTTCGAGTGGGTAAATTAGTAAAATTGTTATGCACGGTGGGCGGGCAGACTTTAAGTCTAAATTAGATAAGATTAGCTGCAGAAAGTCATTTATATTTAAACTTAAATTTTGATTTTGTTTTATTTTTTATTACGTAAAGGGTTTAATTGTTTTTAGCAGCAAAATCATCAACGATTAGTAATTAAAGTTAACATGTATATGTATGGTGGGTGGGTGGCCTCTATCCCACCCTCCAATCAGTAAAACATAAGCCAGGGTTTCAATTAATAGTTTTAAAATATAAACAAACAAAAAATAATTGCATTTTTTTAGATTTATTCATACAACTTTTTCAAATAATTTTTGATGATGTTTTACTGATTGGAGGGTGGGATAGAGGCCACCTACCCACCCTACATATACATAAAACTATAATTTCTTATCGTTTTGTGGTTCCCAATAAAATCAATTACAAAACTTTTTGAATAAAAAAGAAATTAAAAAGGTAAAATTTTTGAGTGAGTAAATTAGTAAACATATGATGCGTGATGGGTGGGCAGCCTTTAAATCTAAATTAGATAAGATTAGCTGCAGAAAGTCATTTATATTTAAACTTAAATTTTGATTTTGTTTTCTTTTTTATTCCAGAAAGGGTTTAAATGTTTTTAGCAGCAAAATCATCAACGATTAGTAATTCAAGTTACCATGTATATGTAGGGTGGGTGGGTGGCCTCTATCCCACCCCCCAATCAGTAAAATATAAGCGAGGGTTTTAATTAAAAGTTGTAAAATATAAACACAAAATAATTGCAATTTTTAGAGATTTATTCATACAAATTTTTCAAATAATTTTTGATGATGTTTTACTGATTGGAGGGTGGTTTTGAGATATATACTATATAGGGAAAGTAAAACTCGATTAAGCATATTATAAAATAAATTATTGTACTGAAATAATAATTGAAAATTTTCTGAGCGAAATTTTCCAATCGTCTTAAAACCGGTGAAATTTTATAATTCATGTTCTAGAAAATTTATAGGTTGTAATACAACGCTTTTACCGTGTTAAATTACAAAGCGCTACTAATCAAATTTTTTATTCCCCATAGAAAAATAAAATTCTTCACCCTCTTTGTATTTGGTTACAACTGTGCATTTTATAATATATAGCGTCGAGGGGAATGAAAGCGAAAGTTCAGTTTCATTGGCTCAAATAAAACGATAAAGCATTGTTACCCTATTTATTGTACCTTGTGGGAAAACGTTTGTTCTGTAAACCCTTGGATTTCCAAAGTTTTTTTTTTCATAATCGGATGAAGTATTTGATTTACCTTATAACTAATTTGTAAAATGTTAGGTCGAAGAGTTAAAAACCCTCAATAGCCCAAGCTGGGAATAAACGCCCCACAAACCTCTAGGTGATGATGAGGAAAGAAGACAACAATATATTTCAAAATAAGTAAAACAAGTAATTTGTTGGTATCACGTTTTATTGACAATTGCAACTATAGTTTCGAAAACTTTAGCTTGTCATTATCAAACAATAGTATTTATTTAGTAATATATTTATAAATAAACTATGTAATATATTGTAAATTTTTATAAATAAGTTATCTATTGTTTGAAATATCGTAACATTCACTGCATATTTCTAAGAGGACCTTGAAGAAAGCTTGTTTGGAAAATCAATTTTAGAACTTAAAATGAGGCATTTTGTTTGGTGCTGGGGAGAAAACATTACAAAAACTTTCTTTCTAACAAGTAAACATAAAGATTTACGTTTGCAGATATTAAATAAGCAAACTCGGGCGTTACGCATTTTTGTCAATATTTGCGACCTTCAAAATACTGACTTGATATTCGCAAAGTCGTAAATGCTACCAAGTTTCAGGCGGAACAAAAATTAAATGTATTTTTAGAATAGTGTAATAAAATGTTTATGTTTATTACTACTAAAATATAATTACATATGTATAATATTTCTAGTCCTAAAATAGTTCTAAAACTATTTTTTTCTATAAAAAATCTCCTTTGATTATTATTATAGTAAAACCGAAATGAATTAACACTTAATCCAATTTAGTAGTAGGTTTGTTTCACAAATATTTATTAATATTAACTTAATTTTTCACCAAGTGATTAATGAGAAACAAGTTTATGATATACCAATAATTGGTTTGTTTATATTCTTTTGTATCTTAACTCGAAAAGTTTGTGTCATACGCTAAAAGATTATCCTTTGTAAACTGCTTATTTAATTATTTTGTACAATTATTTCTAAAAAAGTGTAGTACACCTAATTATATATCAACATTGTTTGTTTGCAACATAGACATTATTGTATTATTATTTAATGAAATATTCACAACGACATATTTAAATTTTAGCAGTCGTATCATTTCTATTTATAGAATCGTGGCGATAACGAAAGTTTATTTATAATTATTATTCATTGAAATTGTACTTGGAAGTTAATCAGTGTTATTTTTAATTGTTCCTTGGATAATCTTTGAATAGTTTAATTTTATGCTTTATTATATCTCTTATTAGATTATAAATATATTTTGTAAAACATAAATTGATTCTTTTATAAATCATTTCTTCATTTGATCATTGTTAAAATCTTAACATTTATTTTCCTTTTCCATTTCGAATATTCGTCCTAATTTTCTCAGCAGGTTGGTTGACCTTTCTTTAATTACCAATCAAATACTACTTAGAAAAATTGCATCCTGTAAAATATTTTTTCAATCAAAATTCTAAAATTTATTTCGTTCATCAATTTTTCATTTCTTAAAGAGAAAGAAGAGACCATTACTACATGGTAATCCATACTTACACTTATTTGAAAAATTCACTATGTTTTAACCATAAATAATTATAATACTACCAATTATTTGTGGTTAAAACAGTGAATTTTTCAATTGACTTTTCATTTCTTTATTAACTTTTGTTTTAAACTCTTTCAGTTCTGTCTAGATGGCAATCGGCTCATCGTTATTGGTAATAAAGCACTAAAAACCTTTCTTCTGACAGTTTACCTTGACGTAACTCATCCAATTAATTTACTATTATTGGTAAAAATGTTTTTTTTAAAATTTTATTCTCCTTGTATACTTTATTGCTAATAAAATACTAGTTACAAATGTTTCTTTATTTAAATTTTTGAATTATATTAAATATGTTTTGAATAGAGTAAATATAGTGGCGTTAAACTGTGCTTCGAATGTTAAACCCGTTGATATACAAAGCTCATAAAAGTCAACAAACAACCGTATTTGTTGGCGGTTGTCGGTCGTTGGCAAATACTACGACTCTTCACTAGAGCACCGAGCCAAAAATTGTGAGTCAATCAACTTGGATATTAGAAAAGGCGAGTAAAGTTGGTCTAATATTTAAAAGAAGCACATTCTTTTACAAAGCTCTTCGATCCTTGATTTTAATGACACAAATTCGCAAATTAGGATTTGATTAAATCCGATGAATAAAATTACTACTTTATTTTTGGTTCGAAGATTAGGAATTGAAAGTTTGGCCGCTGAAAGGTACAAATCGCAAAAACCCATGTGTGTGAGTGTATTTAAAAATATAATCACCCTCGTTATCAACAACCTTTTACCAACTAGTGATTTAACAATAACAGACCGATGAAAATCAATTGGTTTTTGAGATGGCATTTTGGACATCAAAATTTTCAAATTTTTTGTCACTAAGAAAGGGTTGTATGGATCGGAGGATGAGATATCGAGCGAGTAGGGTGGGTGACCCCAATTCATTAAGTTTTTCAGTGTTCGTCTTGTACAGTGTGGTCTTGCATCGTCGTATTGCAGAATGACGTCTTTTCTGTTGACAATCGTCGTATATTTTTCGATTATAGATTGATTCACTCAATCCAATTGTTCACACTAAAGGTATGTTTGCATTAACAGTTAGTCCAGGTTTCATCAATTCAAAATGAACAATTCCTCGTATACTCCACCAAACACACATAAGCGCCTTTATGGGATGTAAACCCGGCTTTGCAGTACTTCGTGGTGATTTATTTGAAAACGGTCACTGCCTTTTGCGTTTTGTATTATCATATAGGAAACATTTTTCGTCTCCAGTAATCAAACGACGATCAAAAAACGGTTCTGTAAGGTATCGCTGAAGCAATATCTTGCATGTGATGTATTGTTTGGCTTTGTTCTCTTCGGACAGATTATGGGGGATCTAAACACCTGCTTTGCTTATTTTCCCAATCTGCTTTAAATATTCTTGGATGGTCGGCCAAGGTTGGTTAAGGGTGTTTGACAGTTCCTCAATTGTTTGGCATAGATTTTCTTCTACATCTACTCTTAGCATGTCGTTGGTCTTCCTGATCGACAAGACATAATCTAAAGGCAGAATACTGTCAATTGAAGACAGAAGAATGAATACACAGAACATGTAAAGACCAAAAGATAAAAGGTAGTTAATTTTAAGACAAGATAGAGTGCAGAAGCTGAAAAGTAACTACTCGACCATTTAAAATTTTCATAAAAATATTCTAATAATCTGAAGACAGGAGATTTGTGACAGAAGAACGAAGATGGCAGAGGACAAAAGAAAGATGAAGGAGAACAAATGACGTAGCACAAAAGAGAGGAGACAGAGGACCGATGATGTCTCCTCTACTGTCGTACAGAGAAGAAGGACATTGATATAGAGGACACAGAAGACAAAGGAGACAGAGGAAGGTAGAGGCTAAAGGAAATAGAGTACAGAGGACAGATGCCAGAGGAGACTAAAGACAGAGGGCAAAGGTGGGAGGGAAGACAGAGGATTGATAACAGATGACATATGTCATAGCAGGTAGTGGAGACAGAGGACAAATGACAGAGGAGGCAAAAAATAAAGGACAAAGGATACAGAGGAGCACGTGATTTCAATTTTTAGTTTGCTACTTCAAACTTTTTCTATCGAAAGAAATTTGGAAAATAGTCAGTCTAATTCCAAGCTTCACACCTCTCAACTTTTTATCCAAAGTTATCTGAAGAGTTATTAATATGCTAATAAGCTTTATAATTTGGAAGATTTGAAATTGAAAATTAAACGAGATACGAATTTAATTTAATTTTTAAAACTCAACAATCATAATTATTATTTTAACATTCTTTTTTGATGTAAACTATACAGAAACAAAAAACAATTTTCTATAAAAAATTAATCAATATGTATGTAAATAGAACAAGACAAAATTATTTATTTATTTATGTATGCACCTTTGGTCTTCTTTCTTGAAAATTACATATATAACAGATCAATTTTAAAAGTATATACGTCAAATTACAAGACAGGTGAATGAAGACACAAAAGACAGACAATAAAAGCCACAATCCAAAAACCAAAAGACCAATGGTAGTTTATTTTAAGAGAAGATAGAGTGTAGAAGTTGAAAAGTAGAAAATAGAAGACGGACGACAGAAAATAAATGGTAAAGGGCAGAAATAACAGAAGTCAGATAACTATTCGAATATTCAAAAAGAAAGAAACTTTTCAATAAAATATTCTAATAATCTAAAGACAGGAGACTCGAGAATATAACAGAGGACAGAAGAGGATAGAGGAAAGAGGAAGGAGAACAAAGGCAGCACAAGACAAAGGAAAGGGAACATAGCAGACAGAATACAGAGGACAAAGGAGGCAGAGGAGACAGATGATAGAGGACAGAGGGCAAAGGAGGCAGAGACAGAAAACAGATGAGATTGTGACAGAGGAGACAGAGGGCAAAGGAGGCAGAGACAGAAAACAGATGAGATTGTGACAGAGGAGACAGATGATAGAGAAAAGATGGCAGAGGGAAAAGGAGGTAGAGGATAGATGACAGAGGAGACAGAAAACAGTGGACACTTGTGCGAGGAGACAGAGAACAAAGTTACAGTTACAATTATTATTTTTTAGATGTAAACTATTTCTATAAAAAAATAAATCATTATAAAAATATATAAGTCCTTTACGTTGTAGAAAATTCACTAATAATTAGAAAAAACATGAAAATATTTTCGTAAAATCTACAACAAATGAGTCATATTAAGACTAAAAGAACAAATCACTTTATGTTTGTAAATAGAACTAGGCAAAATTTAAAATAATGTCAATTGGAAACAGAAGAATGGAGACACAGAAGACAGAAAATTGAAGATAGAAGCCATTATGTAAAAACCAAAAGAAGGGAGGTATTTAATTTTAGACAGAGTACATATTTGCTATTCTAGAACAAATTTTGTAGATGTTAAACTCGATATGGGGCACCACCCCTACGCGCAAACCTATTAAAAAATAATCAAGTCATCGCAATTTCCGGTGCGACCGGAAACACCACGGAACAACTGTAAGCGTAAAACAAAGAAAACGCTCATTTTATTTGCCGGTGTTTCTGGAAACAATTTATACCGAAAATAACGGGTGTCCAACAATTATTGCAGTCCCGGGTGGCGTTGGAATCAAAAACGTAGGTCAATTCTTTCATGTTAATTGTCAAACATGTGCAATAAAAATGTCAGTTCATTTATTTGCAACATGTAAGAATCGACCTACGTTTATTATTCCAACGCCACCCGGGACTGCAATAATTGTTGGACACCCGTTATAACGCTTAATACAAAAGGTAAACGTAATTGAATTTTTAAGAAATGAAGCAAATATATATTAACTTAATTCAATTGATTAATAACTGAATTCAGCTTATCAACTTATTTATCCTTGGCAATATTACAAAATATCATAATTTTTCTTTCTGAAAAATGCTGAATACTTTTATTTTATATGTAAATGAAAATGTTATTCTTGGATTGGAAATTGTAATTATCTCAAATTAATTAATGTTTGCAGTTCGTTAGTATATGCTATTAGTATTGGGTAAATGTTATATAAAACGCCAACCAATCTGCAATCATCATTTTTAATCAATGAAAATACTAATGTTGAATATCTGAACGAATTTAAACCGTTTTGCCTTAATTTTCTTCTCACCTTTTCCCAGTTGTAATGCAAACAAAACTGAGACGATTCATCCAGTCTCAAAAATATTGTGAACCAGTTATTTAAATTAACAATTAGCATTGCTAATTTTCAACACTTATGGAATGTAGGTAACAAAATAACATCGTTACTGATTCATACAATAAATACAAACAAATATTACTGATAAATTCCAGTCGTATATTAGATGTGACCATTATTCACAATGATATTTGCATGAAGATGCACGTTCAGTTCATTCCGTATATAATTGAACATACTTTCGAGCCGATTACAATTCTTAATGACTCACTTATACAACAAACGTCGTCTGTCATTTGCAATGAATGTGTGTCTCATACATATTTAATGCCCCTCGACCGCCAGACAGATATACTCGATGGAAATCTGTTAAACCGACCATTCACGACCCGTTTCCTTTTTTTTAAATCCACCAAGCCAATTCTAATTTCGTCCACATCCTTTTTTGAACATTCATACCATTTAAATAATAAATAAAAGTGCGTGTGCGTGAACTCACGAATGCACTTGTTGACCCAGATTCTAAAGTAATTAATTACAGTTACGCGCTAATTTGCATTTTTAAGCAGCCGCGACGGTATGATGATGACAGTGGATCATATTCTTATAACGACCTCGCCAACGTTGTGCAAATTTCGTTACACAACCATGCATTGTTGTTTGTTGCCTGCTGCACACGATTTACGAATTTGATAATGAAAGTGTTCGTGTGATTCGACTCGTGGATTCGGAATGAAAAGTGCTTGGGAGATTCATTCTAGGAATGTCAATTTGGCTTGATTAGTCATGACAGTGTAATCCGTCACGTCATGTTATGCTCAGCAATTTAAACAATTACAAACGTTTACAGTCTGAAGATGATGATGATGATGATGGTGGGAGTGTGCAGGTGTTGTTTTGTAATTTAAATTTGCAAACTTTGCGCCTTTAGAGATGGATATTCACGTGCATGTGGTGAATTGTTTATCAAGGAAATATATGATACTCATACTCATTTTCGTTAACATAATTACTTTGATGCCCAAACACTTCTACTATTGAATTAGAAAAAAACACGAAAAAATTTCTTATTAAGACTACAAAACAAATCACTTATTGAAATAACTACTTTTCTGGCTAATACCTCGACAGACATTAAGGATCTTCATGAATTTCTTTATAGGTATTGCTTGAAACTATCCTTTGTTCTCTGATTTATGGTGTAATTTAATATTGCTCAATTTCTAATAGGTTATTTAAGGTTATAGATTTTTTTATAACCGAAATACTATACAAGTTAACCGGTTTATTTTTCTTCAAAATGGTCGTTATCGAATTGAAAATGAACTAACACACATCGACAATTCCAGATTCAAATTTCGTAATCCGATTGGAAGGCTGCAGGTCACATCATCGTCCGAAAATAGCGCTTTTATTCATTTCCTTTCATCTTCTTTACGCAGTCACCGGTTAAGGTCATTGCATCACCGCGACAGCGGTAAACAAACAACAAGGCTCGACGTTTTCGTTTTTTATTTTTTCATTTCTAAATTCTTCTAATCCTTCCATTTTCAAGGACGCCACAGTGGTCGCAAATATTTGAGACGATTAAAGTGTTAAAAAAATGCCATTCTAAATTGGGGCCACTCATTGAAGGTGGGAAGGTCAACAATTCCGAGACTGGTAATTATGTCGAGTGTTGTGTAATCCTTAAAAATAACTTTGATATCGCATCGATGACGTAATTATCTATCTGCGCTTTTGAGTAAATTACAGGCGTTGTGAAGAGAAGTTAATTGCATTGAATTTGTTTAAGTAATAATAGAAATTGATTAACGGTAATTTTTGTATCTATGGTAAATATTTTTTTAAAGTGGGTTCACGATCTTAATAAATATAGTTGAAGGAGTGAGGTATATCTTTTATCATGAACAAAAGATACCAAACTGACGTAATTTATGTTGATCTTTCTAAGGCTTTTGACCGAATGTCACATGATATGTTTATTAGAAAGCTTCAGTCAACTGAGCTACCTCACAAAATGGTGACAGTTATTAAGTCAAAATTTCAAGATTTTGGTGGAATCAATATCTTTTTACCAATTATACCAATTGTGTTACTTCCATACCATTTTTAATCTCATCGATGATTTTCAAATTTTGAAAAACAGCTATGTTCAAAACATCAAAAAATAGAAAAATTTTAAAAGTTGATTAACTTACCATAATATTTTTTAATGTCCTAGCATACTTTGCATTTATTCCAATAAATGTTTCAGCGTCCCTTAATTTTCTTGATTAATTAATCAACTATTACTTATTTTAACAAATAATTCAATCATCTCCTCCAAACGCACTCCTAATCTAGATTAATACATTATTAATTGCTCTAGCTTGCCTTTGACTTATCTCAATAAATTATTCACTGACCTGGCGTACTCCTAACCTATCCCAATAAATTAATCATTCTCCCTAGCGTACTCTTTACCTAGCTTAATAAATTATTCATTTCTCCGGTGTGCTCCTGACCTATCCCAAAAATTATTCGTTGGCCTTACGTATTCTTGACCTATCCCAATAAGTTAATCGTTATCCTTAGTGTACTCTTAACTTAAATTTAAAAAAATATTCACTATTGTATTATAGTGCTTTTGACTTATCCCAATAAATCCCAAAAAATCATTTAAAGATATCTCAAAAAAAAAAAATCTACAAATGTAAAAGAATTGTTATGTATTTCTACGGACTGATTCATGTATTCAAATGCCTTAACATATAAAATGAGTCAAGTAGAGAATAATCTGATGGTACATCAGCTGCCGTCTGATTGTTACCCATCTACTGATAGTGATGATGAATCATTTGTGGTGTTGGAAAGATCCCTAGCGCCCAACTTAATGGAGGAACAATAAAGAAGACACTTGATTGTGCTCTCACCTGAAGTCATCGATCAGTCAATTGAGGTTGCGGCAGATATGTTGTATCCATCATCTCTTCCACCAACTCCGAATATATCTCAAATGTACAGTCCCTAAGATGTCAGCCAGCATCACCGCCACTTCATCAGATTAAGCCAAGGCGAGATTCAACTAAAGGTTTTATCTCTTATTCAGGAAAATACTGATTTAAAATAATTTGGTTATGATAAATCAGAAAGAAACACTAATTCAATGGAAGGAATTGAAAAAGTCCAGGAATCTCACAAGAAAAAATTTATAGAAGTGAAAGAATATTATCATTAAATTAATTCACACAAACAACAGCCTGGTAGTTTTGTTGCTGTGTCAGATGTAGCTTTGGAGGAAAACATTTAAAAACTATTAAGAAACTGAACACAGAATTGGAACAGAAAGAAGGGGCATTAAAAGAAATGACAGTTAAGTTCAGCAATGTTCAAGAAGAGGCGAAGGAAAAATTATCTGAACAGGAACATCTATTTGACAAGAAGAAAGAGACTCTTTTTGGAACAGATCACAGGTCTAAAAGTGATTAACGAAGAGCTGATGTCAAAAATTAGGGAATGCAGAAGATTCAGAAAAGCTGATGCTGAAACATGATGAAATTTATAAACTGGAATTACTATTACTGCAGATGAATGAAAGTGCTGAATGCACAGAAGTTTTAGAACAACAGTTATTGGTATATAAAGCAGATTATGAAGTGAGTACAAGAACAAAGCATATTTGGCCTGAACTAATAAATTATTAATTGTGCCAGCGTACTCTTGACCTACCCCAATAAATTATTCACACAAGCAAGTACTTCAATTGCCTTAGCCTAAAAACACATGAAAGTTTATAAATAAACAATTGATAACTAACAAAAACGTACGAGGGTGCGTTTTTAAGTTCGCGGAATGGCGGGAATGGAGGGCCGGACCAATCATTAGTATTATCATAATGAGGTCAGTAGATCAAGCAAATCAATCCCGAAGGAATTGTGAAGTATGGAGAAAATAGAGTTCCGCAGCGTTATAAAGTTCATTACCAAGCAAGGAAAAAGTGTTCAAACCATATTTGAAGAGATGACATCTGTTTACGGGAACTTTTGTCCAGGAAAAAGCATGGTAGAAAAGTCGCACAATCTCTTTAAGCAAGGCAGGGAATCAATTGAAGACGATTCCCGAAGTATGGATAAAATAGACTTCCACGCTGTTATAAAGTTCCTGAGCAAGGAAAAAGTTTTTAAACCAAAAAAAAAATTTGGTATAAAAGTGGTATAACCTCTTTAAGCAAGGCAGGCAATCAATTAAAGATGATCCCGACCTGTGCGGTCTGTTGAGATCACTACTTCAGATCTCATCAAAAAAATTGAAAAATTACTATTGAAAGATGTACGTTTGAAGAAAAAACAACTCGCAGAAATGGTTGGAATATCTGAAAAAACAATTTTTAAGGGTCCTCCATAATCATCTCGGCATGTAAAAAGTCAGTACAAGATGGGTGCCTACATTGCCACAAAAACAGCAGTTCGTCGAGTGTTCGCGTGCGTTTTTGAATCAGTGTAATGAAGACAAGGATGTTTTTTTGGAGCGAATTGTTACTGGGGATGAAACTTGGGTTCATCACTATCAACCTGAGTCTAAGCAAGATACCATCCAGTGGCATAAAAAGGGTAAACCACCGCCTAAGAAATTCAAGGTGTCGAAGTCGGCGGGAAAGCTCATGGCGACTTTTCTCTGGGACACAGAAGGAATTTTGTTGCTTGATTATAAGAAAGAAGGTGTTTCTATAACCGGAGAATACTCCGCTTCAATTTTAGAGTAGAGAGAAAAGAAGAGGACAATTAACCAAAGGTGTCCAGCTCTTGCACGACAATGCTCCTGTTCACAAGAGTGGATTTACGTTGGCTGCTTTGCATAAGATGGGCTTCGATATCATTAACCCACCCATACCTTATAGCCAAGATTTGGCTCCCAGTGACTATTATTTCTTTCCAAATCCAAATAGTTATGTTTAAATGTTCGTTGATTGGTTTTTTCCTGTGTCTTAACATGTTTCAGATCTTCTTCCATGTCTGATGAAAACTTTTCCAAATGTGCTCTTTTAATACATTGGATTTTGTTGTTGACTGCATTTCTTATAGATTTGTATTCGTCTAGTGTTAGGCTTTGTGATCGATACTTTAGATATGCTTTTCGTTTTTGATTTGCTGGTTCTTTAACCTCTTCTGTAAACCCCGGTTTTGTGTTTGGTTCTGTAGATTTATTAGATATTCTTCTTTCTATAGCTTCTTCGGCGGGTTTGAGTATGTTGGATCTTATTTTTATCCAGGCAGCTTCAACGTTGCTACTTTTCACGATGCGATTACTATTTATTTTACTAATAATATCTATCTTTGCAGGTAGAGTAATTTTGTTGATGGAACTGTAAGTGATTCCATGTTTAGTTTGCTTAATTTGATAGGTTGCTATTACTAGGTTATGGTTTGTTCCAGCGTTTGCAGATGTTATTATGTAATCGATCACTTATTTGTGGCCTCAAGTATTCTCAAATGTGAATTTGTTCTCCGCTCTCTTTGTTGGTTTCTTCGTTGAATCGAATTTTTACACCAGATATGAAGGTTTTGATACAATTTTTTGGCTTACTAATATCTAGAGCGTAGACACTTATTAAATGAGTTAGTTTTGACTTTTGCAAGCTGATGGTCACTTACAGTATTTTTTCTCATAGATGTTGTTTTGAAATTTCTCATGTATGAGTAATCCGATACCAAATACTGCTCTCTCGTTTTTGTCTTTGCCGCTGTAGATTAAGATGTATTCACCGTATGTTGTGTATCCTTTGCTTTTATTTTAGTTTCTGAAAGGCCACATATGTAGATGATATGTATGTATATTTGTTCTAACAACAACTCTTGATCCTTGTTTTTCATGTATGTCACGTTCCAGCAGCCAAGTCTGAATCGTTTCGATATTTGATTTCTTTTCCGTGCCGGGTTGTCAATTTTTTTCCTGTCCTGTCCGAGGCATTGTAATATTTTCTCTGAGCATTTTGTTATACTCAGGCAGGTTGCTAGCTTCCTCTTTTTTTCGGGCTTGGAACCGGCTGCAATTCAAATGGGCTACTCGGTTCACCCACTCTTCTTGCAGGCGGAGTTTTGCATAAAATTGAAGGCTTTAATTACCATAATTAGAATGATCAGATTTTGTTCGATAACTTGTTGCCACTTTGAAGGAAATTTCATTATGCCTCTCTAACAGAAGCATTCGTCCGTATTGGCAGTAAATTGAAAAAGTCTATTTTTACGAGCCTTTCTTGAAGCGAATTTTTCACCACCAGTTTCCCTGGAGAGAAACATCACTTGATGCAAGGCCCGGACTATAAGGTGGATGCATAAGAGCCTTCCAACCAATGTCCCGGAGCTTCTGGCAAGTCAATATCGATGTGTGTGGCTTGGCGTTGTTCTGATGGAACACAATTACTCTCCTCTTGGCCAAAGGTTGGCGCTTCTGGGCGATTGCTTCCTTCAGACAGTCCAATTGTAGACAGTACAGTTCCGAGTTAAGAGTTTTGCCGTAGGGCAGCAGCTTATAGTAGATAATTTCCTGCCAATCCCGCCAAACACAAAACAAAACCTTCTTAGTCATCAATAATGGCTTTGTCACCGCAATTCGACCACGACGCTTTTCGCTTGTCT
This sequence comes from Ontholestes murinus, assembly GCA_963969525.1. NCBI lineage: Eukaryota > Metazoa > Arthropoda > Insecta > Coleoptera > Staphylinidae > Ontholestes > Ontholestes murinus. Next base: position 54,884,601 of record OZ018396.1, read on the forward strand.
TTGTCATAAGTAATTCACTTTTCATCACAAGTCGTCACCAATCGCTTTAGAAATGGGTCGATTTCGTTGCGATTCAAGAGCGATTAACTTGTGTGGCACCCATACATAAAATAGGAAGTTATCTCTTGCACATTGGAGGAATTAGCTAATCTATCCCCTACATTCCTTTAATATGCAAAATAGAACTTTCTATTTCTGAGAATAAGCGTATACAGTGACTTGTGTAGAGAAGGTGGAAGATATTAAATGGATGCACAGAAGGGAACGAAGAAAGGAAGATACATTGGGCCACAGGGATCGAAAATGATTAATTACATAGTCATCAAGGGGTCCAAGGAAAGAAGTGAGAAGAAATAATGGATAATGGGATCGGACCATCTACCACTGAAAGTAGGGATAAGGAAGCGGAGCAAGAACGAGCATGTAGAAAATTGGAGAGTAGTGCAAATGCCAATAGTAAAATGAGGGATAGGTTACAGAAGATTTAATGGAATGCAGTTAGATCAATGGAAGACTTGGAATAGGTCATAGTGTGATGCGGAAGAAAAGTAAAATGAAACTATGTCAAATGAGCACTTGGTTGATGAAGGATGATAGAATGAATAGAAGAAGACGGGAAGAAAAAGTGGCTGCACTTACAATGAAATATAGTAGTATATGCGAAAGAAAAAAATACAGATTCTGGAAAGAATAAAAAATGTGGAATATTCTGAAAAAAAAAGAAAGAAAGTTGGATAGGATTGTCATTAAAAGAATGGACAAAGGAATAGAGAAGAAACGGTAGACCTTCATGTCGGAAGACGGAATGCCAAGGGGAGTGATTGAAGGATTTTACAAAGGACGAAGTGGAAAAAGCTTTTTGTTAATTAAGACGAGGTATTAACGAACTGAAGGCTGAGATTTAGAAGGAGATAGGAAAAAAAGAAGGAGTTGCTAAATTACATGTGGTAAGGGGAAACGCAAATACTAGCACCATGAAGAGTGGGAATTGTAAACTCATAAAGGAGAAGATATTACTGATATTGATAATATCGGTAATAAATATTGTGTATAAAATTACCATGACCGTTGTCAAGAAACGGCTAAAAATATTGAACATATTGTAGTTGTTACTAGAAATTCAAGATGGTTTTGGAAGAAGAAATGTCTTGTGTCCCCGAGACCAGTATACTCTGACAAGGACAGGAGATAAAGGGATGGATTGAGGAGGATGTGTAAATGCACTAAGACTTGAAACAGCGTACGATATAGAGGGAGACTTTGGTTGGATGCCTCAGAAGGAAATGAGGTAGTGATGGAATTGTGTATTGAATAAGAAGAATGTTGGGTTGGGGAAATGAATATCTTAGATAAAGTTAGGACACGCATGGGTGTAAGACAGTTGTACCCGTTAAGCCCTTTGCTATTTATTTTATATATTAGTAAATTAGAAGAAGTATTTAGGAAAGGTGAAAGGTGGTGTGGTGATCTGAAAAGACAAAGAATGGATCCTGGCATGTGCGGATGATATGATACTAACGGCGAGAGATTGAGGAAAAATGAAAGATACGTTATAAAGACTGGAAAGATATATGGATACGAGAAGACTATGAATGAACGCAGAGAAGAAGAAGAGTTAAAGAATTAAAATGGAATGTTCAGCTTATTGAAAGGGTTAAGTTATTCAGGAATTAAGATTTATTTTTAAAAGTACAGGAGGATACCTGAAACATATAAAGTGGTTTCAAGGGAAAGCAAGGAAATGGTGGAGTGTTTGAAGAGAGAAGTGTAGAATATGGTTGGTAAGCAATTTTCGAGTGGCATAAAAATTATGGGATGCGCTTGTGAAGTCGATTTTAATGTATGGAATGAATGCATGGGGAATAAGAGTATATAAGTGCCTGGAGAGAGAGAGAGAGAGAGAAGTTGTGGTTCCTGAATTACATATATGCTGGAGGTTAGAAAGTTTACTCTGGAAGAAAACAAATAATAAGAGTAAATCTGCATTGTGGGACTATAGCGAGTTAAATGAAGTTGTGCGGATTAGAGGAAGAGAGACTAGTAATGGGTTACATAAAGCATGCGTGGATATAAGTGAATCTAAGTGGAGAATAAAGCGAAATAGAATGTCTGAAAAAGTAAAAGTGTTAGAGAATCTACTGAATGAGTTGTTAGAGCATGGAGTAAACTTATCAGCTTGGTTGAAAGAGATAGGAAGAAAGTGGAAATTTATAAATGGCCGTGTGGTATTGAAAGGGCTGGATACAATGACATGCTTGAAAAGTGGAAAGTGCATGGGAGGTTGCTATGGTACTTATTTTAGTAACAGTTAGCTCAATAGGAGGAAAAAAGGTTGGTTTGCAAGAGCTAGATGTGGGTCAGGAGAAAGCCTGCCTCTTTTTCCTGAAATTATGGACAAAGATGTATTATGTGTGAGGGGAGAGGATACTTGAAACCCTTGGCAGACGTGCAAGGAATGGATGGGAAGAAACAAACATGTGACTGAATAGATGACGGAAGATGGCACTGATGAAATTGAGGTGGGAACAAGACGAAAGAAGGAAGTGATGGTATTATTGTATGCCAATAAAATACTTTTTTTTATTTTGCCTAGAGAGAGAGAGAATAACATCTTTATTCGAACATAGATATTTACAAAATTAAAACATTTACAAATGATATATAATGTGTGTCCGTTTGGGCTATCGACCATCGGTCTTTCTGCCCTGTCTTGACTCTAAGTTATGTGTGAAAAATAAATATCTTTGCTTATTTTGCCTATTATTATCCAAAAAATAAATTAACTGATGAATGAGAAGTGGTTTCGTCGTTAATCTAAATGACAACCTCTCCATTGCAAGTCACCATTTAACAATCCTCGAGAAATTTGAACGAAATTCGTAGAACAGAGCAAATTTTGTTTGTATTTAATGTTCAAAAATACCGTTTTTAACGAGTAGTTAACAATTTTAGTCTAGTGTTGTTTTAATTAATAATAGCTTATGTAAACGTGAAGGAATAGGTTACAGATTGGTTAAAGGGTTTGAACAATGTTATTCAGCAATACACCAAATCGTTTCTGAATAACGGCGTCAATGGGCACCAGTTGCTCAATTTAAGAGTTGACTATCTGGAACACAACACTTGGGCTTGTGTATACTGTTTCACCAGGAAATTATTTTGGAATCGGTCGAACATCTCAGAAATTTTCATTATGAATTGGACAAAGAAAACTTACAAATGCTCGCACTGCGCCTATCGTGCACGGCAAATTCTCTCAACAGAGAACTTCAGTATGCTGACGAAAACGCCAAGTGAGTTCAGACGCAGTTTTTTTCCGATGTGCACAATATTATTTCAACACTCAAACCCTTGGTTTACTGGCTTGGCAGGTCTCCATTTGATGATGATAAGGAATACGCGGATCCGAAAAAGACGTTTTTGCAGTTTGGCTTCGAAATGACAACAAACGCTCACTGAGACACCTTCTCTGAAAAACCGATACTTTCAATTAGAGATATTTGTGATTAGTTAAAAAAACTCGCCGACAACATTATACAGATGTCCGATCCTATGATTCTACAACCAGCCACTCTTGACTTAACTACATTAAAAAAACGAGAGCAAGAACTTTGCTTTTATATTAATCCCAGTAATATTCCTATACATCAAATTGACTTAATTAGCGGCTCCCCAGCTCATATAGGTTCAAAAATTGAATTACGAGATGAAATTGTTCAAACAGTTGTCGGGTTGCAGGGCAAAAAGGTGATGATAATCTTGCAAGAATCCCCACCAGAAATGGTATTAACCCTTGTTAACGGGCGGAGCGGAAGATGTTCTCGTGGCGGACTGGCAAGGAAGTAGCACCGGCGGTACTTTCTGGAACCAACACGCACTGGAGGCGGCCCAGGGGTCCCTGGCGAGGCTCACCATCGATTAGCAGCCGCAGGCTTCGATTAAACAGTTTCCCGTCGGTGATACTTGCTTGGGCTTCCACGCCACGTCAACGTATGGGCACCGGCTGGCTGTGAAACAGAGTAAAGAACAAGAGAAAGTGTGTGTAAATTAAAACATGGGGCCGGAGAAGAAGAAAATATATTACAGAATAAAGAAACATAGAAAAATATAGAGACATAGAAAATATACAATATACAAAGAGCAAGAGGCTTGAATCGGCAAAGCCGAACAGGCTGACCACCGCTGCTGATGGCAGACAACTGGTAAAGAGCGATGGTCGGGCCTGGTTTTATATGGTGATCTCAGGTACCGCTGCTTTGTTCTTGTCACGTAGGCACGGTAATTCTTGGAACAGGTAATTATCCTCGTTCGCCGAAAAAGGGTCCGATTTATTGTTCGGCACTGGCAGCTGCACATTTTGGAAAATTATCTCGTTTGGATTATTTCAATAATGCGGAATTTATGCAAATTATTATTAGGAGCAATGGGTAGCTCGTAAAATGGATTAAAATATAATTACGCATTTGTTACCACGTTCAGGTAAACTGAACGCCGGTAACACCATGAAGGAAAGACCTTGTCACACCAAAGTATATGGGCAGATATACAAGAAATCGTGCAGTTTACCCAGCAAGAAGAAAATTTACCATCACAAAGGCAATTAACCATACACTACTTGTCGGAAATTTCCATACCAAAGGCACATCTGAGTAATGAAATCATTTAAATACATACCGAGAGCAGCAGTGGAAGTTATAGTGAGCCTCCCGACAGTCCCCTCACAATGGTGGTCGTCTGTATCCTCTCCGAGATCAGTTTACAGAGACGAAAAATAATCACCGGGACTACACCAACAAATACTCGAAATAGTAATGCTATTGAACAGTATTGGAAAATATTGAAAACTCAAATCCAGTGCGAACTGGAATCGGTGGATGTTGACCCATTCCAGTTCGTACAAGCTCCCAACAGACCAATTCGAAGGTGACTGTATGTCCATACGTGATAAAAGCGCCTTTGGCTTCGAACTAACGCAAAGACCAACGGCCGTCATCTTCTAACACCGGATAACAGTTTTAAAACCGAATTTCCAGAAAAGCCCAAGAGTGTAAACTTTGACTATAATAAAATCATCATTAAAGACGAAACATCCACAGACATAAAAATAGAAGTGAATAAGAGCATTAGTTCCACTTCTGTTGGTAACTTAAAGGACGAGGTGATACAGATTATTGATGAAGCAGAAGACCTTCAAGATAGAAGCAGAATGATGTTAGTGACTGATGTACAAGTAGAGAAAACCGAACCATCTTCTTTAAAATGTTTGAAGGAGTATATAGAGGTTGCTAATAAACCAAAACAAAAATCATCACCTGCTGACACATTGCAAGAACCAGAAGTTTTACCAAGAACCATGATAGGTAAAGTTCCTGCAATCCTACGAAACCAAGCAGTTTTGCCTAGGAGTTCTATTGGGAAAAATGGAAGAAAGAAAGCTTTATAAGAGTCACAGTACTCCAGTATATGATTTAATGAATGGGAAAAAGGAACCAATTTTTTTATTACTAATTGAATTTTGCTTTAGAATTGATTAACTTAAACAAAATGTGTAAATTATATGACTAACGATTAAAAAAAAAACATATTGTAGATATCATAACTTTTCCTGTCACACTAGTAAATCATTATTTATACGTATTTATATTAATACATCGATTTTATCGTGTGTGTGTGAAACGTTGAATAGAATGCGGACGGAAGTGCGCGTGCTGTTTAAATAATAAAAGTCCGGTGTGTTTACACGTGCAGAAATTAGTTTGTGTATATTTATGTAAGAGTGTACATATGAACTGTAACTGCCGGTTGCAAGTGCGGATTATTTAAAGATCTAAGGTCTCAGTGAAAACAAATATTGAGAATGTGTTACTCATCCATGTATTAATAAATAATTCATTCGCAAGAATTAAAATATGAGATTCTGAAATTATCTTTCATCTTGAGCATAAATATTATTAAAATAGGTTTATATGGGAGACCGTTAGGTGCAACTTTTCTGTTTATTAAGTTTCGAAAAGGAACTGTCTGAAATACCCTTTGTATATGGTCATTGGCTAGAAGTAAAACTTGATATTACAAACCGTGAAATTACGTATCGAATCAGCTACTTCCCTTCTTGAATACAACGACGAATTTTGATCGAATTCAACTCTGAACAAAGAAATCTAACCTTCATGCCATGTATATCGATTAGTGTTAGTTTATAGTATGTATGTATACACCTCTGGGTAGGTCCCCGCTATCATACAGGTGCGGAACGTGAACGGCCATTGACCCGAGCGTGTGTATGTGTGTGTACGACCAGCGATGTCAATTTGTAGTCCAGATAAATAAATAGATTCCCTTTATTGGCACTTTAAAGGTGGCCGACCATTTTTTTAAAGGCAATCAAACCGTCTCAACTGCTCCCTATTGTGTCTCTAGTACTTGGACATTATCCGATGAATAACACTTCCTCTCTCTTATATTAGCCTCGGGCGTTCATAACTATATGCAATGAATATTATTAGACGCATGATGTCACACACACACACAAACTCACGAGAATTCTCTTCTTTCGCACGCCCACCTGCGGGAAATACCAGGAAAGTGCTGATTTGAACCAGATACGTTGCGACAGCTTTTGCGGCAATTGATAAAAGAGGGAAAGGATGTAATCGTGTTTGTAGACTGGCGGCTGTATGTCTGGGGCCGCTAATAAAATTTCCTAGCGGTGGCGACAGCGCGAATACGCCCTGCCTTTTTCCAATACTATCGCACGCAATCTACCATGAGCCCTAGCACACAATCCGTCTAAAAATCGAGTGTACAAAAAAGCCCACATGATACATTACCACCAAATAAGGAAGACACTTCGGCTCACCTCACCTCTTGCGCGTTTGTTTAAACGAAGGTGTTGTGTTCTCGTTATTGATTCGTTGTTGAAAACTAAACGGCGTCTTCTATTGTTTCAGGAATTGTGGCTAGATGCCCGAGGAGAAAAAAATGGTCGCCGATAATGAACACTCTTCACCCGCCAAGACGAAGGGCGTGGGAAATGTCTTGGCACAGGTGATGATGTTGGATGGTAACGTTTTGGATGTATATATTGAAGTAAGTACAAAACTTGTTTATATTAGAAACAGTCTCATCTAATAATAACAGTTTCTGTTATCAATAGTTTTTTTATCAATTGTCACATGTTTCTTAACAAATTTATAACATGAAACTATTTCCTATTTTTTGCGTGTTCGTCAAATTTTTAATTCAATGCTTGACAACTGATTTAATTGAATCTTTAATTTGATTTTTTCTTGTTTATTTCAGAGGAAAGCAAAAGGACAGGATCTCCTGAACAAAGTTTGCGAAGCGATAAATCTAATCGAAAAGGACTATTTCGGTCTTTCGTATGCTGATCGACACGATCCTCATAATTGGCTCGATCTTGAGAAGAAGATAGCCAAGTTCACAAAAAGTAAGTAAATTAAAGAACAAAGTGTTATTTGCAAAATACCTCATTGAAGAAGAACTTTGTTTTGATGAGGATGTACCACATTACACTTCGTTGAAACGGAAAAGAAATAACTGTTTTGTCATTTATTAATGTGTATGGTTATCTGTAAGAATTCTTTTTGTAAGTTTGTTAAAGTAGAATCATTTTTAATTATTTTAATTTCTAGCTGAACCTTGGAAGTTCAATTTTGAAGTGAAGTTCTATCCGCCGGATCCGGCCCAGCTGCAGGAAGACATCACACGCTACCAACTATGCCTGCAGATCCGGAACGACATTTTGAACAACAAGCTACCCTGCTCGTTTGTCACCTACGCCCTTCTGGGGTCGTACTTGGTACAGTCCGAGCTCGGGGATTACGACGCCGATCTCATGGGTCGCACCTACTTGAAGGACTTCAAATTCGCCCCCAACCAAACGCCCGAATTGCAAGATAAAGTCATCGAGCTTCATCGGACACACAAGTAAGTAATTAATAACTAATGTTAGTACTTGTTGCGCCACAAAACAGATATTAATATTAGGTGATAATAATAATTAACAAAACACGTGTTTTTCTTCACCTAAAATTAATAACTGGGCCTTAAGATGAACAGTAAAATTCCTGTTATTACAAATTTGACTTTTAATATTTTTAATGGTAAATACAATAATATAATGAACACTAAACTAACGCATTTACACACTTAACACACTATATCCACGATGAAATAAAACACTATTATTAATGTTTTTGATCACTGTATATTAATAATTTTACAACATTAATAAATTGTCTACGACTATAGTTCCGACTCTTTCAAGTTATTATCATGTGATAACTTAAGTGCGTTAGTTTAGTGTTTCTCATGAATTCCTGCGTAATAACGGTGTCCACCATTCTTATGAATAATATAATGTTATATAATTTTCAGAGGACAAACTCCTGCGGAGGCAGAATTACATTACTTAGAAAATGCGAAAAAATTGGCGATGTACGGCGTTGACCTGCATCCGGCGAAAGACTCTGAAGGCGTGGACATAATGCTCGGCGTCTGCGCTTCCGGACTTTTGGTATACCGCGACCGACTTCGAATCAATCGTTTTGCGTGGCCGAAAATCTTAAAAATCAGCTACAAACGGCACAACTTCTACATCAAAATCAGACCCGGCGAATTCGAACAGTTCGAATCGACGATCGGTTTCAAGTTGGCCAACCACAGGGCGGCCAAGAAATTGTGGAAAACTTGCGTCGAGCATCACACCTTCTTCAGACTGATGTCGCCCGAGGCCAATCAGAAACCGTCGTTGTTCCCGCGGCTCGGATCCAAATTTCGTTATTCGGGAAGGACCCACTACGAGACCAAGAAGACGCCGATAGAGAGGCCCGCTCCGCAATTCGAGAGGTCGCTTTCTGGTAGAAGGTTAGCGTCTAGGAGTATGGACCGTAAGTTATTGAAGATTTTTTAAATTAATTAAAGTTAATACGTACCATAATTTTTATAGCATTGGGTGGAACAGCGCCCGAAGACGATTATAACGAAGCGAACAAAAGACATACAATGTCTCATCCACCCGAGCATATACCTGACATCGATAGCCCTGCGAAAGTAAAATCTCCGAAAGATAAAGACAAAAAGGACAAAGATAAGCAAAAGGATAAGGTAAGTGTTAATAGTGTAATGATAATAAACATTACCATCACGAAACCCCCCACAATTTAAAACTCATCATCCCCACCATGTCTTCCTTATATGTAATACGTGTAACATGTGTTAGCTGGCTAGGAGAGGCAGTGCTGGGACCACGTCGCTAAGTTCCTCGAGTTCAGTGGAGGGTCACTACGATGCTGCTGATAAAAACCAGAAGGTGTCACACATTCATAATGCTTCTCTTAATATTCTTTGCTATACCATCATCTTGCCGACTTTCACCATCTATTTTTTCGTAGACTTTGCGTTCTCTCATTGTTTGGTTTTTGTATAATTAGAAAAAAACAAAGTATTTTCACACAAATTCAGTTCAGCAGTAGACTTCAAAATAAATTATTATGTGCAGCAGTGTGCGCGCGCAGCTTTCTTTATTTATCAAGCTTCGTGCTTGAGACCGTTTTATTGGTTGATAATGCGATTTTTTTTGCTGAACAGAAACCTGTCGGCGGCGTTGCCGTATTACCCGCGGGTGGACTATTCAAGAATAAGAAGGATAAGGAGAACGGCGAGGAAAAGGACAAGGAGAATAGGGATTTGAATGCTCCGGCTGAGCAGAACGGTACCGACGCGGAATCTCCGCATGTTGACGATGACGAACACGAAAAATCTCCCAAGAAAGAAAAGTCGAAGGTAAGAATCGTATTTATTTTAATTAAATCAACTGAGGGTGCGCAAACTTATAAGAATATAATATTTATAAACAAAAAATGCACTTATTCTTAAGTGTTACATAAACTTAACTAAATTTTTTTCTAAAATTTCATTCTAAATGTTTAAAAAACAAGATTGCAGAGGTTCTAACCTACTGATACATTTAGCGTAACTGTTTTTTTTTAACATCAATCATTAGTTAAATCTGTGAAACTGCAGTCACAAGAAAATTAAAAAAGAAATGTATTATTAACAAAAACTTGCATTTTTAATAGGTAAAGAATTGATAAACACTTAGTTTGTATGTATTTTTTATCTCAGAAATTTGGAAACTACAAAATATTTAATAAGACGAGTGTAATATCACCACCATTATTAATTTAAAGTTTGCGCACCTTTTCTCAAATCCAAAATATCAGTAGAATGTATGAAAGTAGTTAGATAAACACGTAAAACAGTATTTTACTTAGCCTATTGTTGTTAGTCTTGTGTAATACGTTTTAAAATGATTAGTCATTGATTATTCCGACGTATTTTTGTAGGTGTGGATAAGTATTATTCGCATTGTCTTAATCCACACCCCTGCTGATCGTTTTAGATTACAAATGCATTTTATTATTATCAGTATTATTATCACTGTTTATTTTTGCATGAATTTTATTTAAACTGCATGTTTTTTTTTTGTTCCTACCTTCGCACAAACAGAGTCCCGGTTTCCTATCGTTCGGTTCGAAACGTGAGAAATCGCCGAAGGAGAAGAAGGAAAAGGATAAGAAGGGTAAACCCGAGAAAGAGGAGACCAGTCCGCAGTTTGCTGGTTACACGAAACCGTACGATTACGAAACGTCTGAAGAGCAGGGTACTCCAAGGAGGCCGTTTACAAAGGGATTCTCTTACGAAAACCAACCGCAAACGCCGACTTCCGATCCCGATAATCAGCAATCGCCGTCGACGAAAAGGGCGACGGGCTTGGCCTTTAACTACGCTCCCGGCGAGGATGATAAGGTCAGGGAGAAGAGCCGAGAGTTGTCACCTGCAGCTCTACGTGCTGTACAGGCTTCGCCCGGTTTTAAGGATCCTAAAGATGACACCGCCGCTTTCTTAGCGGGCGAGCAGTACGCTAGGGACGCTCCGAAGGAGCAGCCCAAAGCTGTTCCAGTACCACTCCCAGTAGGAGCCAAGAAGACGCGCCAAGTCAAGCTATTTGTATTGACCGGGAAAAAAGATCCAAAAACAGGAAAGATCGATATGGACACTTGCAACATGGATACGAGCACCGGCACGCAGAATTTAGAAACCGGATTAATCGACTCGAAATATGGTCTGATTGATCCATCGAATGGCACAATTATAATAAGCGACCCTAATAACGGACAGAAGGAAGTGGTTCAGGGTTACATAGACCCAATAACCAAACAAATAGTGGTCACTCAGGGAGCTGTCATCGATCCGAAAACTTCCAAGAGAGATCCCACGCTAGGTCAAATAATTTCCATTTCAGGCAAGGAACAAAAACCCGTGATTAGTCCTTTAATCGCTGCTCCCAAAAAGAGAATTATTAAGATAAAGGTAATCACCGCCAGGAAAGACCCGAAGACTGGAAGAATTGAAGCAGAGAAGGGCACTAGCGAGAACTTGGATGCAATCCTCGACCCGGTTTCTGGACAAATCGACACGAAATACGGAATCTTGGATCCAATGAACAAAAAGTTACTTCATAAAGATCCAAAGAGTGGAAAATCAGAAGTTAGACAAATCGAAATCGATGACGCGCTTGGCCAGTTTATTATCAACGACGGCGTTGTAGATCCAAAATCTGGAAAAGTGGATTCTCACCTCGGCCAATTGGTTAGCATCAGTGAAGGTGGAGATGCCGTCATACCTGTCACAGCAGTGACAGCCAAGCGAGATCCCAAAACTGGTCAAATCGATCCGTCCAACCCGCACAAAGAAACTTCCAATGGAAGGATTAATTCCAAAAATGGTGATATCTGCACTAAATATGGAACAGTTGATGTTAAAAATAAGAGGATTTTATCTCGAGATCCAGTAACAGGCAAAATCATCGTACGTAATATACAACTCGATGCACAAGACAACATTATCATTCCTTCGGGCGTTGTTGATCCATTAACTGGCAGAAAGGACGATAATCTTAGCCAAATCCTACAAGTTGGCTCTGAGGGCGATCCAGAAGTAACAGTTACATCCACAGTAGGGAAATTCGATACGAAAAAAGGTCTGGACCCGAAAACTACCACTACTGAAAACTCCACCGGATTATACGACCCTGACAGCAATAAAGTTTATACAAAATATGGTATTTACGATCCCATCAATGAAACCCTTACATATCTCGACCACAAAACCGGCAAAGCCGAAGTCAAGCATGGCATTAGAGATCCAGTCACTGCTGTTTTATTGTTTAAAGGAATTCATAATCCAAAAACAGGAAAACTTGATAACAACTTGGGACGGTCTATCGAAATCGCTGTAATTGCACCAAAAACAGATCCACAATTAAAGAATCAGCCTTCATCAACCGATTTAACGCAAGTTAGTCCCGTTAAAAAAGCTACTGACATGAACAAACCACAGGAGGAGGTAGCTGATAAAAGTAAGAAGGTTAAGATAATGGTGATTACATGTAAAAAAGATCCGAAAACTGGAAATCTAAACGTCGAACAAGGCGTAGTTGACCAATCCGTCGGATTCGTACAACCGTCTGGTGAAATCTATTCTAAATACGGCGTATTAAACCCCGAAAAGGGAACAATTGTAATCACGGATCCTTCAAGTGGCAAATCCGAGGTGGTACAAGGCAAGTACGACAAATCCACGGGCCAGTTGCAAATTCCAGGACCGATTTTAGACCCGAAAACGGGAGAACGGGATGAATCATCCGGGCAGGTCATTACTATAGTTGAGGATAAGAAGCCGGAAACCACATCTACTATACCTAACGCGTTGAAATCTCACCCAGTACCGAAAAAACGTATCGTAAAGATATTAGTGATCACCGCTAAGAGGGATCCATCTGGTAAAATAGAAACAGAAAAGGGGGTTGTTGAAAAGATCACTGGAACCGTCGATCCGCTCACCGGAATAATTGAAACCAAATTTGGAAAAATCGATCCTCATAACAAGAAGATTGTACAGAAAGATCCGAAGGGAAAAATTGAAGTATCACCGATTCAAATGAATGAAAATACAGGACAAATATTCATAAACACTAATGTAGTCGATCCTAAGACTGGTAAAATTGATCCTAACTTCTCTCAGGTTATGAACGTCGTTGATCCTAAGGATCCAGTCGTTACCGTCACCACCGTAACAGCTAGAGCGGATCCTGCTGGTAAAATCGATTTGGCTAACGGTCGTAGGGATGTTACCAATGGAAAAATCAATCCTCGTACTGGAGAAATTGTTACTAAAAATGGAACTGTTAATTTGAAATTGATGAAGATTACTTACAAAGATCCTAAGACTGGTGTTGTTACCGAACGACCAATTTCTGTCGATAAGGATGATAATATTATTATATCATCTGGAATAATTGATCCTAGAACTGGAAAGATTGATCCGAATATGAGGCATGTAATGACGATCGATTCTGAGGTTGATCCAGAAATTCAAATTACAACGTATGTAGGTAAGGTCGATGGTAAGAAGAATTCGATTGATTCTAAAAATGCGACGCCTGATACCTCAGTTGGATTATATGATCCGGATAAGGGAATAATTTATACAAAGTATGGTTTGTTGGATCCTATCAATGAGACGTTACAATTAACTGACGCAAAGAGTGGAAAACCGGATGTGAGGAGTGGCCAGACCGAACCGAACACCGGAGAGATGATCTTCAAGGGCGGATTTGTTAATCCTAAGAGTGGAAAAGTAGATAATCATTTTGGAAGAGCAATGACGGTACATATCACCGAGCCATTGGTTGATAATGTAGCAATGCAACAACCTGTTACTGATTTAGAACCGGTACCTAAATCACCGGTTAGTGTGGATGTTTCAAAATCACCTGTGGGTAAAGATGTTAAAACACCTGTTAAAGAAGTAACTAAGTCGCCTGTTGGTAAACAGGTATCTCCTCCTGTGGTTCCTGTTAGAGATTCCACCACTACAAGAACTGTAGTTACACCTGAAAAGTTAATAAGAACATCAGAGTCTCCAACAAAACTAATTCCTAGCGATAAACCCGTGCCAAAACATAGGATCGTGAGAATAATGGTTACGACGTATAGAAAAGACCCAAAAACAGGCTTGGTAGATATAGATAATTCCAAGGAAGAACAACTCACAGGTATATTAGATCCAAAAACTGGATTAATTGAGACAAAGTATGGAATGGTCGATCCAAAAACTGGTTCTATTATCACCCGTAATCCAATTTCTGGAGAAACAGAGGTAGTAGAAGGAAGAGTCGATCCCACTACCGGTTTAATATACACATCCGGTTCCAAAGTTACCGATCCAAAAACTGGTAAAGTGGAACCAATAGCCGGACAAGTATTTTCAGTTGTTGGATTGAAACAGGCCCAAGATCCAACGGTTCCTCCAGATACCAAGAAGCGTATAATTAAGATCTGCATCATCACTAGCAAAATCGATCCAAAAACTGGTAAAATCGATCCTGAAAAGGGTCAAATTGAGGAATCCACCGGTTTATTAGACCCCGTTACCGGTTTGATTGAAACCAAGTATGGATTACTCGATCCTAAAAATAACAAAATCATCGTTAACGATCAAAAGAGTGGAAAGGTTGATGCTAAGAAAGCCGAATTAAATGAACAAACCGGACAGATTTTAATCACTGGTATTAGTGATCCAAAAACTGGAAAAGTCGACAACACTGTGGGTCAGATGATTACAATAACTGGACAAAGTGATCCTGTTGTAGAGGTCACTGCGATTACGTCAAAGATTGACCCGGTTACTAGAAAAATGGATGTTAACAACGGACAGATGGAGACCACAAAAGCCAAGTCTAATCCTGTAACTGGTGATATTGTAACTAAATATGGTGTGATTAATTTGAAATTGATGAGAATCACTACTAAAGATCCGAAAACTGGAAAGGAGGTTACTAGACCGATTCAGTTGGATGATGATGGAAATATATTGATTACTAGCGGTGTGGTGGATCCGAAAACTGATACTGTTAATGAGGAATTGGGACAGTTGTTACGGGTAGGTGCAGAGGTTGAGCCTGAAGTTCAAGTCATTGCTTTTACAGGAAAAATTGATCCGAAGAAGAATACAATAGACGCTAAATCAATCACACCGGAAATTGTCACTGGGTTGTATAATCCACAAAAACACACTGTTGATACGAAATACGGGCAGATTAATCCCATCACTGGAACTATTACTTTTATAGATCCAAAGACTGGAAAACAGGATGTTAAAGAGGGAATCGTAGATCCGGTAACTGGACAGTTGATTTTCAAAGGTTTGGTCAATCCAAAATCTGGAAAACCAGATCCTAACTATGGAAGGATCATGTGTGTATTAATCTCTGAACCACACGTAGGCCCAGATGGAAAAATCGTAACACCAGATAAAAAGAACGTGAAAGTCGATCCGAAAACAAATCAAGTCTGGATCTACGAACGTCAAGATCCTATAACGAAACGAGATGTATACACAACCGGACAAATCGATCCCATCACTGGTTATATTGTTACTATCTATGGATACATGGATCCTAAAACGGGAATAATTTCTAAACAGAACAAAGTTGATCCATCGATAGCTGTAGTTGATCCAGAAACTCATCAAGTTTACACAAAAACGACACACGTTGATGAAACAGGCACGCCTTTGTATTCAGTCAGCGAGATAAATCCATCAAATGGTGAAATATACACGAAATACGGTAAAATCGACCCGAAAACTGGAAGACTAATCATTGTGCGTATTTATCTGATCACGCAAAACGATCCAAGCGGAAAAATAAAGGAAATCGATCCAAAGGATTGTGAAATGGACGAAAAGACCGGAAAAATCTTGAAGGTATCCACGCAAACCGTTTATATGTACAGCATGGTCGATCCGAAAACCGGAAAGGTGGTCCAGGTTGATCCCAACGATCCATTGGTAAGAAGTGCAAATACCAAGGTAACGCAAGTGCTCACGTTATCTGGTGAAATCGATCCAGAAACCGGAAAGATCCATACGGAATGGGGCAATATTGATCCTCAGACGGGAAATATCGACCCGGCGACGGCCAGGCGAGATCCTGTTACTGGCGAGTTGATACTGAATTACGCGCAAATCGATCCATCGCACTTCACTGATTTGAAGAGTACTAAAGTTAAAGTGAAGAAGTATACCGAAGGTGAAAGTTCTGGCGATGAAAGTAGCGATGACGATTTGAATGAGTACGGCGTAGATAATCTGAAAGATCTGCCTAGCTTAAATATTTCGAAAACGAAGAAAACCACGCTGGCTCCTGTGGTGGTGAAAACGACGACTAAACAGGTCGTTACGAAAGATAAGGACGGCGTCGTGCAAAATATTCAGGAGAAAGTCGAGGATGGACGCACTGGGGAGGTTACGTTCTCCACACAAGTTAATAAGGTAGGTTTTTTTTTTGAAACTATTTTATTTATGATTTTATTTTTATTTTATTATTTAAAAGGCGGATGTTCCGTCTGAAGATGGCAAATCGCCGTTCGTGACAGCTAGGGCTGTCACGACGCGAACGGCGACGACGCACGAGGATTTGGGCACGAACGCTCGCACCCAACAACTAGAGGAGAAAACGGTGGCGACCTCTTTAACCTCTAGTGCGACCCGACAGGAACAGAGGACTGTAACCCAGGAAGTTAAGACCACTAGTACGGTTGTCAGTGGTGATCAGGTCCGTTTTTTTTATTTTGTTTTCTTTTTTCTTTCTAACCCTAATATTATTTCCAACAAGATGCCGATTATTAATTAACAAATACACATTGCATTCGAATCATGCTTAAAAGAGATGGTAAACGGTATGGAATATAGTAAAATAGTGCATGCACAGATTGTTAATATCAATTATTACGAACATTTAGAAAAGAAGTTTGTAGTTTATATACGTTTATCATTATAATGATAATGCTATAATGCTTACATTCACATTAAAGATAAAAGATTATCTCTTGAATTTTGGAGGCATTCACTTCTTAGTCCATTTTTAATGAATAACAGAAAAAAGTTACACGTTTTTCTGTTATTCATTAAAAGGTTATATTAAGTAATAGCGTAATTAAAAAATGTAGTTTTTTAAAGGTTTTTCTAAAGGAAATAACGACTTTTTACTTTTATTTAAATTATTATATTGCCATGTTCAGGATGTTTAAAAATTATTTCGTAATGCATTTAGTACTATAATAAAAATATTCCTGGATTATCAATCTTAATTTGATACCTATGGGTATAGTTTAATTTTTTTATTACAATTATTGAATCAATTATAATTAGTAATCTATAATATTAATGCTTGTTGAAATGCAAGGCTTGTATTTGAATTTATGATATTTATGATATACCATACCGCTTGTTTTTAAATTCCCCTTTTCTGTTATTTTATTATTTCCACCCTTTGTATTGCTAAGTTTTTGCATGGCTGTTGGCTTTTTAGCTCGGCCGTCGTGGCAGCGTAAGCTCGACGAGTTCAGGCGATTCAGGCACACCCATTGACCCGCCGGATGACCCGAATCATCCCTATTATGATAACGTGTTCCACAAGGTAGGTAGTGTGTGTGTATGAAGCTATGCATTGAGTGTGAGCATGTGAACATTATTGCATGTCAACATTTACCCGTTGTATAATTTAATTAAGTCGATTAATTTATTTACCAGACAATACCAGAGGGAATAGTCCATACTGAAAGCATAGTGTACAGCGGCGATCCGACAATCACTCGTACTAGTACTACCAATGTGCCTGTGGTCGCTACAGAAGCGAGGAAAGTACAGTTGCAGTCCGAGGACGGATCTTACTCGGCAACGGGCGAAATCGTTAGTTCGCAGACCATCTCTTCCAAGACGAGGACGGTAGAAACAATCACTGTACGTAAATCCATTTCTTTTAAACACCTAGTTAAAATTCCTATTATTGTTAGAATGAATTAATGTTTATTAGAAGACTTGTAGAATTATATTCTTACATGTTCATTTCAAATACTGTTATTGAAGTCCTTAGAGAGGTAAAAATGTAATATTGTTTTAGTACAAAACTGAACGAGATGGCGTGGTAGAAACCCGTGTGGAACAAAAAATAACCATCCAATCGGACGGCGACCCAATTGACCACGACCGCGCCCTCGCCGAGGCGATCCAAGAAGCCACCGCCATGAATCCGGATATGACCGTGGAAAAAATCGAAATCCAACAGCAGCCGGCCCAGTAACCGCCTGCCCTTTAGCACTGTTTGAAATTGGAAAGATAAAGAAGCTCTCTCTCGTCGTTTTTCTATTAATTTTACTTTAACAAGCCTTCCAGTTATGTAAAGCGCGCGGGTCGCAACTACCCTCGCCCCTGCATAGTGTTTAATTTATGGATCTATATATATAAATATATACATTAGTGTGCTTTTTGTGAGGCATTCGTGACAAAAGAAATTTGCATTTTACTTTATAAGGTTGGTGTATGGTCACTTTATTTTTAAGTCTCTCACCGTGGAAATTTGTTTTAACACACACACGTCTGATATTTTTTTAAAACTTAACTCGATGATAAAGGCAGCTTTATTTCTAAAGAATATTTATATATAAAATAAATATAATATATAGATTAAAGTATATGTAACTCTTTAAAGAGGTGCTTATTTAATAAGATGTAAAAAATATGAAATGATAGTGATTAAGCGCTATGAAAATATTAAAGTTAAGATGGAAAAAAAATTATCTCTTACGCGCGCGCGGGGAACGTTCAAGAGTCTCTCCCCGCTTACAGCTACTATACAAAATTCACATGTGTTCAAAATATTTAAAAGAATATTATAAGGTCACATTCCTTTAGGAAGGAGCTTTACCTTTTTCGGAGATACTAGGACCGGCCCGGTTCACCCGCCGGGCGAACTCTTAAACGTACAAACTCTGGTTCAAGTTAATTAGCCTCTTCAAATAAGACAATAATTGGTTCCAGCTAAATTCTATTAAACACTTGCCCCTGGAATAGCATCGCGAACGTATAAAATCTCAATTTATTGTTAATAACTAGATTATAATCTACTGTGTAAGTATTTTTAGTTGTCACGTTTAAATATTTATTTCATTTATCTGATTAACTAATTCCGTTGGTGTATTGATCTTTATAAATTAGAGTGTATATATTCCACAATCTATGTAGTAATAATTTAATTATTTTATAGTTAAGTTTATATTCCAGGGAAATTGTTTGATCTGATTGTATAAGAGATGACACGAAAAGTGCATATTTTCTCTTTCGACCATTATTTCAATTGAATTGCAAACCAGCAGCCGCACTTTTCTCATTCATTGTGTAATATTCATTTAATATTTAGCTTGGGCGTACTAATATTTGTTTAGTTGATAGATTTTATATATACATACATGCATACATAATATATACGTTGTGGTATTACTTCTTTCCCTCTTGACGCGCGATACATGTATGTTTATGCTAGTCGGCCGAAATGTTCGAACCGAATTGAGCGGTTATAAATGTACATGCGTTTCATATTATCAACTTGTTTCTACGTATTTGTTTTATAAAGAAAAGTTTTATTTAATTAATAAGTATGTTTATTACATTACAAATGTTGTTAATTGCTTCCAGTTAATGTGTGAATACATATGTTTACACCTGTATGCGTAGAATTTCTCCTCTATCACTATTCTCCATCGTTCTCTCTCTCTTTTTCACGTCTTTCCGTTTCAGCCTTACACTTTTATTGGGAACTGCAATTTTAATCGAATAAATAATTTAAATGCAAAATAATTCAGTTAATTAAATTTTAAAAATAGCCATTAAGAAAAATATTTTCACGACAGTGACTAGAAAAAGGAAGACTAATTATAAATTTAATAATAAAATGTATTAAAGTCCTCTACATTGTTATAAAAAAATTAATTAATAATTCGATTATTATTTAAAGCACACAAAAATTAAAAAATAATATAATCTTTTAGCTTAAAATCTATATTTTTATTAATTATTAGTAGTTAAAAATATCCTTTTCTTTACCGTTTTTATTTTATTATACACTATATGTACATTTCAAACACAAAGTATTTATTATCACGGTGAAGGAAAGGATATTTTAACTACTAGCAATTATTACTCTACTCTTCACGTACTCAAATACTCAAACAGATATATTTTTATTGTTTTCCTTTTTCACAATGACTATTAGTTACTATTTTTATTAATTAATTCAATATGTGGAAGGCAACGTTCACATCATTGTATACTTACGTGCATTCCAAGGTATATATTTTTCCGATTCTCCTGTACAAATGTTCATTGCAGACAGTCCAGTTTTTATCACGGATGAAGATACGGCTTTTTGTAAAGGGTGAGAATAATTTTTTGGAAGACCTAAAATTAAAATCTCCATTATAATAATATTACTACACGTTAAAAGCGTATTCTCAAAATGATTATCCTTTTAATACAATTTAACGTTTGCATTGAAGATTTAAATTCACTTGAATTGTTAAATAAGAATCAAATTAAACATTTATTTATATTATTGTGTTACTCCTTTTATTTTTCGATTAAAATTTCGGCAACTTAACTTGTCACTTGGTAAGTTAAGTTGCCTACACTACAGTTAAAGAATACAAGTGTTATTACACAAACATAGTAAATACAAAAAGTGTAATGAAGTAGAAGCTTCAATAATCGACAAGATTAAATAAGAATTATAATGTCGGTGGTGGAGGCTTATAGGAAAAGTGTTGTTTCCGGTTAGTAATCTGATGTAGCTTTCAACGTTGGTTGATTAATTAATTTTATTTTTCACGAAGTTCTTGTCATTGTTTGAACATTTTACAGATGTAAGTACTTTTTGTAATGTTCAACTTCCTTTTTTTATGTTAGACCTCTGAAATGTGCCTCCCTTTCCTTGACGTTTTCTTTAAGGGAAGTACAGTGGTTTTTAAAAGTTAATCATAATGCTACTACGTGGTACTTCGTAATGAACACTTTTAAAAGTTAGTTTTGTATGAAATATTATTCCTTGATCTTTGCAAGTAACCGAGGGATATATTTTACCCAATTGTGGATATAATTTATAATTTATGTACAATTAATTTCCTTTTGATGGTTTTATTAATATCTAATAATTTACAGATTAAATTTTTCTTAAGGTCTAAAGTGAATTTTATTAATAAAACAAGGTAAGATTTATTTACTGTCTTGACTTCTGAGTCTGAGCATGTCAGACACGTATTTGCAAGTGTATTGATGCTCGAAGAATTACTTTTATAATGATGAAAATTAATAATGAGACAAATATGATCTCCATGAGCGTTTCTGCACTTAAGTTATGCAATAAATGTAAAAACTCCAGTTAACAGTTAAAACGACTACTCCCCGTACTACAGCACCGCCGGGCATTGAATGATATAACTGTTAACTGTCGTCACATGTCTAAAATGATATTCAGCACGATGTAACAATTTTTGTAGTGTTATCATTTTTTTAAACCGCTTCTCGAAAAGTGTTATGCAATGACTATCTGCAGACACGTGTTTCGCTGTATCACAGCTCCTTAATGCAGCTATGTCATAACTACTTTTATAATGGACTCTGTATCTTTGATGTCCAGATATATTGAATAATATAATGAAGATATGGTGAGTTCATTGGCTCATACTCAGTTTGTTAATATTTCTGATCAATGCAAGTGATGTATGTAGTGAAAAATATACAATTTTAAGGTAGTACTTTTCAATAGTCTGTGTTTTTGTTTGATTCGGTTGAAATTTGACATCAAAGCTTATCTTATCATTTGATTTTTTTTTTTAGAAAAGAATATATTTTGTAGATCATTATGAAAGGTAATAATTTTAACATGAGGAAACTCATAAAATGATTAGAAAAGCGTATAACAAATAGCAACACTCGAAGCAGGAAATCGATTGGACTTTTTATAAAGAGCTTCACCGAATATACAAAAGGAAGATAATCTTTTGTGAACAATTTGAATCCACAATCACAGCCGCAAAACTGAACCAAAGTTCTCTTCAAAGACCCAAAGCTACAACCTGGAATAATGAAAAAGGAGGATGGCAGTTATACTGAGAATCTCGTGGAGTCAATGTATATACGACTGCAAAACATGAAGAATAGGGAAATTAATGAATTCAAAATAACTGCAATTATTCCTACTTTAATTAAACCTACTTTACCTGGATACAAATCGGTCAGATTGATGGAGTGCTTTGGCTTATTATTCTTCTCCTTTTCAAATCGTTTTATGAAACACCTCGTAGTTTCGTTGATTTGCTTGTCATCTAACATTTCTGAAAAAAAAAAGAAAATACAAATTATTTCTTGGGAAATACAAAATAAACACAATTTGAAATTAATACTTCATAGGCTAAACTCTTGATGGTATTTCACAGGGTTATTGTTACTAAATATTATTGATTTTTTGATTAATAGCAATTATTACCTAATCTAATAGTTTTTGCAATGATGCTTTCCCTGTAGCGATGTTTCTTGGCAACGGGATTGCCTGCAAACGATGCTTCGTACAAGTAATACCAATGCCTTATTGTGTTTATAATATCTTCAATATACTGGATGTTATTGTTTGACGAATTAAACACTCTTAATAATTTCAATGGTTCTAAATTTATAACCGAGGGGATGTTATTGTTTGAAATGTTTAGAACTTGCAGAGTATTCTAAAAATTTAAATAAATGTAATATATACAAACTAATTCCATTGGTACTTACTGAAATGCTTAAGATTGATCTCGGATCAAAGCAAAGCGACTCTCCTTTATTCAAGTCCTGCTTTTCCAAATACAACTCCTCCAAACTGGACAATCCCTCCAAATTTTCGACCACGCTAATTTTATTATGGCTCAGAAACAATTTCTTTAAATTACATAAAGTTCCCAAATTCTCCAATTTTGTAATATAGTTGTGGTGCAGGTATAACGATGTCAGACCAGTGGCCTTCGATAAATTTTCAATTCTCTTAATGCAATTATTGTGCAAGTACAGAACTGAAAGACTCTCGTAAACATCAACATTCGGCTGAAAAATATATTTAAGTTTTATATGGATTTGAAATAATAAAAATAATAATATCTTTTTATTCCTAAGGTGTCATATACATGTATAAAATAAAAATTGCTTCAGAATTTACTAACTAAGTTAATCTAAATTATGTTTAATTGTTATTAGCACTTTATTTCTAATTGTTACATTCTGTAAAACAATCTAAATGAACTTAATACCATAAATAGGGAGATTAAATTAAAAAGAAAACAGGAATGTTTAGAGTTTGGCTTTAATTTTTAGATACTGTTACAATTCACAAATAAAAAACTTTTTAACTTTGTATAACACTGACTTTATTTAGTGACTATAGTTTCGACAATTTTAACTTGTCATTATCAAACTAGAAGAGTGTTAAGAATAATGTATAACGAGGCTTCTACTTCGTTAATGTATAACGAAGTAGAAGCCTCCACCTTTAACAGACTGTTACAATTATTTTACCATACAGTGGCTTCATCAGGAAGATGGGTAATGAGCCATTATTGGGTAATTATTAATTCATTTAAAAATTTGAGTTTTTGATTATAATTTTCTTAATTAAGTACTTACTATACATTTTAATAATTTATCCTGGTAATGCAAATGCGTTTGTTTGTGTTGCAATTTGGCCAGGTCCTTTTTGTTCGTGTTGTTTTCCATGACTGAAGGAAAGAATGAATGGAACGTCGAAAATTGATTAATCAAAGTGGTCACCAAGCAACGGCGCTTGAGTGATGTTGTCTCCGGCGATTTGTTAGTCAATGGAGTGCACTTGTTGAATATCACATTTGGTAGACAGTTTTATAAAGGATCAATACTTAAACTAGTGCGCAAAAAGGTTAAAGGACGATTTTGTTGAATTTATTTTAATCCAGAGTTATATATGGAATGCTATCATTTAAAATAGGAGAAATAATTTTTGAACAAGTTTTATTATACATTACACTGAATTATATGTTTTTGAAAATAACACATATTTTACAATTGAAATATTTTTACCAATACAAGATTAATGTTTCAATTTTTAATAGCTCTCAAAACGCAATACGCGCAGACGAGAAGAGTTGCTGCCGGATGTGTGCTAACATGTTCTGTTGTAATTTAGTTGTTTGTGTGCAAAGTTAAGTTTTGCTTTCGCTTCTGTTCATGTGAATGTTTATAATTTTATGAAGTTAGGGCTGTAATTAGATTCCCCAACTCCAAGGTACGACTTTGCGATATTTATCGTCAATTAAAGGATGTGCATGGAGAAAGTGTTATGTCTGTTCGGCGTCGATGTCGTAATTTCAACTTAGGAAGAAAGGACACCCATGATGTCAAGTGTTCGGGATAGACGTCAGTTATTACGAACGAACTTTCTACCATCCACCTTACAGTCCAGACATAGTTTCTTCAGATTACCATCTGTTTACGAAACTCAAAGACTTTTTGGCAGGAAAGAAAGAAACTGGTAATCAGAAATATATTTAATCGAAGTGTATAGGAATTTTTGTTTGGTGAGGAATTTAAAGAGTTTTGCTATTAGAGTAAGGCTTTCTTAATAATAGTAAACATGTTAAACTTAGTAATTCCTTATTTCCTTATTTTTTCAAAGGGAAGCTTCGTGTAAACATCTTTCTCAGTTACACGAAGTTTCTTTTAAGTTCTTCAGATTTTGTAAATAAATTATAAAATATTAGATTATCAGCAAGGTTTCCAGTAAAAAACAAAACAAAATTGTTGCGACCACTTGTTGATATTTAGTTATATAACATGAATAATTAAGGAGTTAAGAAAATAGATAATTATTATTAAATCAAAAAAAAAACTTTCCAAAATTAATAAATTGTAGCCTTAAACTAGCGTACTCTTGACCTAGGTTAATGCGTAGTTTATTAAGATAGATCGGGAGCACGGCAGGTCAATGCATTAATTATTGTGGTAGGTCAAGAGTACGCTAGAATAAATAATGATCAAGAGTAAAAACTTTATTAAGATAATATTCGGTATATTATAGTTTAAAGTAAGTACTAATATAATATATGCAGTAGAAGCAGTTGAAATTGACAAGACACCAAAACAATTGAATGTCTTGAAGCAAAAAAATAATATATAGCTTAAACTAGCGTACTCTTGACCTAGGTAATGCGTAGTTTATTAAGATAGGTCGGGACTACGACAGGTCAATGTATAAATTATTGTGGTAGGTCAGGAGTACGCTAGAATAAATAATGATCAAGGGTAAAAACTATATTAAGCTATCTATATACGGTATATTATAGTTTAAAGTTACGACTAAAATAATACAGTAATGGAAAAGCAGTTGAAATTGATAAAACAATTGAATAGAAAAAGTAATAACAATTGTAATTACTTGAATTAAGAATTGATAATCGATGCAATCTTGACGAACGAAAATAATTGAAAATTATTTAAATGATTTGTTAAAAACACTGAAATAATTAAATCTCACTTAAAAAAATATTTAGAATTATAAAAATAAAACGTTAAAACAAGTGAATGTCACTTTAGAACTCAATTGAAATTGTTGTATATTAAAAAAACATCCATTGACAAGTAGATTGAAGCAGCTGAACATTGTTTAGAAAAAGAATTCAAATTGACAAAAGGGTCAGAACAGTTAAATTTCGCTCCAAAAAATAATTAAAATAATTAGAAAATAATTATTAAATATTTGAAAAAGACGAACATTATTTTTTAAACGAGTTGAAACTGACAAAAGTGTTATAACAGTTAAATATCGCCTTTAAAAATAATAAAAATTGTTACAAATTTAAAAAAAAAACGAAATCAATTAATAAAAACAGCCACAAAAAATGAAAACATTAAAAAAAAAATTTATTAAAAAAGGGCTGTCCAAATTGAGAAAAGTGTTCAAAATCAAATTAAAAAGAATTGAAAAATAAAACAGTTATTTGTCACTCCTGAAAACATTTGAAAATAAAAATAAAAATCACTTCATAAATGAAACGAAATTATAAAAAAGACTGAAACAATTGAATGACTATTTAAAAATCAATTGAAATTATTATTATTATTATTATTATTATATTATTATTAATTAACAAAAAAAAAACAAAATCAATCAATAAAAACAGCCACCAAAATGAAAACAATAAAGAACAGAATAATTTAAAAAATGCTGACAAAATTGACAAAAAAGTTTAAAATCAAAATAAAAAGAATTGAAAAAAATAAGTTTAAATTGTCACTACAGAAAACAATTGAAAATTAAAATAGAAATCACTTCAGAAATGAAACGAAATTAAAAAAAAAAACGACTGAAACAATTGAATGACTAATCAAAAAATCAATTGAAATTATTGGATATTAAAAAAAAAAACAATTGACAAATAGATACAACAGATGAAACAGCATGATTGATTAAAAAAAACAATCAAAATTATTATAAATTAAAAAAAAAAACAAAATCAATTAATAAAAACAGCCACAAAAATGAAAACAATAAAAAATAGATTAATTTAAAAGAGGCTGTTAAAATGAACAAAAGTGTTAAAACTCAAATTAAAAAGAATTGAAAGAAAAATCAGTCAAAATTGTCACTACAGAAAACAATTGAAAATTAAAATAAAAATCACTTCAAAAATGAAACGAAATTATAAAAAAGACTAAAACAATTGATTGTCTATTTAGAAATCAATTGAAATTATTGAATATAAAAAAATTGACAAATAGATAAAATAGCTTGATTTATTTAAAAAGCAATCAAATTATCAAAATTATTATAAATCAATAAAAACAGCCACATTAATGAAAATAATAAAAAATAGATTAATTTAAAAGAGGCTGTCAAAATTAACAAAAGTGTTAAAACTGAAATTAAAAAGAATTGAAAAAAATAAGTTTAAATTGTCACTACAGAAAACAATTGAAATTTAAAATAAAAATCACATCAGAAATGAAACGAAATTATAAAAAAAGAGTGAAACAATTGAATGACTATTTAAAAATCAATTGAAATTATTGCATATTAAAAAAACAATTGACAAATAGATACAACAGTTGAAACAGCTTGATTGATTAAGGAAACAATCAAAATTAATATAAATTAAAAAAAAACAAAATCATTCAATAAAAACAGCCACAAAAATGAAAACAATAAAAAATAGATTTATTAAAAAGAGGTTGTCAAATTTGACAAAAGTGTCAAAACTCAAATTAAAAAGAATTGAAAAAAAATCAGTTAAAATTGTCACTATAGAAAACAATTGAAAATTAAAATAAAAATCACTTCAGAAATTAAACGAAACTATAAAAAAAAGACTAAAAAACAATTGAAAAATAGACAAAAACAGATGAAAAAGTTTGATAGATGAAAAAGAATTAATTTATTAATATAAAGAGTTTAAACTTAGTTCAGGGTTAAAAGTGCCGGAACAGTTGAATCTAGCTCTTCAGTATAATTAATATTATTAGAAATAGAAAAGAAAACTATAGAACTATAGATAATAAATAAATACAGCCAAGAAAAATTTATTGGTGAAAATAATTAACAACGAAATATTTTAAAAACGACTGTTAAAATTGATAAACGTGTTAAACCCAAATTATTGAAAAAGAAAACAGCTGAAATTGTCAAAAATTTTAAAACAATGTCATTCTAGAAAACAATGAAAATTCCTGAAAATTAAAAGGAGATCGTCTAAAGATACAATTTAATATTCGCAAATACGCCGAACGAAATAATTAGAAGTTAGGAAATATGTTCAGATAAAAAAAAATAATTGTTTGTCTAGATAAACGACAATAATTTAAAATAATTTAATAACACTCTTGAAAATTAAATTGTGGAATAGTGGCCACCCTCACACCCGACATATACATATACACTTAAACTGTAACACTCTTTTAAATTGTTTGGAGTTAAGATTAACTTTGCTGTGCATTTTCCTTTTTAAATTAGAACATGGTCAGTGGCGAATGTAAAAATGTATATGTAGGGTGGGTGGGTGGCCTCTATCCCACCCTCCAATCAGTAGAACATAAGCGAAAGCTGTGATTGAAAAAATAAAATTTAATCTATTGAGAAATCAAATATTTTTTAAATAAATTATATTAAAATAATTTGAGAGAGGAACCGAAACCATCCACCCACCCTACATACATAAATAACATTAAACTGTAAGACTGTTTTATATTCTT
Source organism: Ontholestes murinus (assembly GCA_963969525.1). Classification (NCBI taxonomy): domain Eukaryota; kingdom Metazoa; phylum Arthropoda; class Insecta; order Coleoptera; family Staphylinidae; genus Ontholestes; species Ontholestes murinus. The sequence goes on from OZ018396.1 coordinate 54,912,831, forward strand.
TGGTCTCATTGCGTTTTTATTTATTTTTTATCAAAACTGTGTCAGTGATGAATGTAAAAATTTATTTACGCAGAGTCAGTAGTTTTGATTAAAAAGTTAAATAAAGAGAAAATATTTTTCTTTATTTAATTATTTTTTAAGAAACCCTTAGTTATATTAAAATAATTGGAGGGTGAGATAGTGGCCACCCACCCACCCTACATATGCAAATAAACTTAAGCAGTGACACTGTTTTAACTTCTTTGAAGTCAAAATTAATATTGCTAAGTGTGTGTGTGTTTTTTATTAAAACAGGGTCAGTGACGAATGTAAAATTTATATGTAGGGTGGGTGGGTGGTCTCTATCATACCCTCCAATCAGTATAACATAAACAAGTGTTGTGATTTTTACAAATAATAAAATAAAAAAATTAAAAAGTTAGAAATTTGTAAAGGAAACACAATTAATTAATTAATGAAGTAATTAATTCTATGAAAATTACAAAAGACACGTTTTAATTGTAACAAGTAAGTACCATTTTAGAAATCAATTGAAATTTTTGGATATCATCAAAACAAATCAATTGATACGAACAGATCGGTTGAAAGGAATTTAAAATTATTTATAAAAATAATTGAAACTGATAAAAGTGTTAGAACAGTTGAACATCGCCCTAGAAAACAACAAAATTATTAGAAATTAAAAAAATAAACACAATAGGTATTCAATTCAAGTAGTCAAGAAACTACAAATGAGAACAATTCAAATAACAAAAGAAAATGCTGTTAACATTGACAAAAGTGTAAAAACACAAACTATAAAGTAAATAAAAAGAGTTTAAATTGTCAATAATTCTAAAACAAATGTCACTCCAGAAAACAAAAATCTGTTATAGATAATTGTTTTTTGTTTAATACTTATTAAACTAAATATATTTTGTGATTAAAAAAATTAATGTCTAGATAAACAAAAGCAATTGAAAATAAATTTTAAAATAGTTAAAATTTTGAAAAGCACAAAAATAATGTAAACGAAATTCAAAATAATTTGACATTGAAGAATAAATTATAAAGACCTGAAGGTGGAGTTCACAGTGCAATGTTTTTCCACTCAACCCATTTTTTCCCGTAGCTGACGATGAATATCAAGAGGCGATTTTTGCCAATCAGACTATATTTTTGCCATTGTTAGCACTTATTATTGTTCCAATTGCATAATTTTAGTTCAGGTATTAAAAAAAAATAGGGATTTATGCATATATGTGTCTTTTTCACTATTGTTGGTTTGAGTTTACGTGAAGTGTTTTGCAAATAAAAATAACACACAGTTTATCCTTACTTCACTTGTTTACAGTGAAGTAAGGAACAAACTGTGTGTTATTTTTATATTTATATGTATCCTTTTTCCGGATTTGCGCTGTACAGTAATTGTGTTTTCATATTTCGCTTCTTTTCATTTAATAATTTTGCGACTGACCTCTTGGTGTAACCATTATTGTTCGCAATTTCATAAATTATGTTAAACGTTGTACTTCTGTTTATCCATTGGTATTGTTATAAGCCGATGTATATAAGACTTATGTGCTGATTGTTCAATCACTGGGGATTATAGTATATGTAGTGGTCGGGTTTCTATAAATTGAATATTGAAGTTTATTTTGGTTCACTTCTAATGTTGGAACTAGAAAAATTATTTTTCCGCTTTCTTCCTTTCCATGGTAAATTGGAATTTCTTATTCATTTTATTTAATTCTGATATGAATAAATCTAATTGACGATGTGATCCTTCCCAAATACAAAACATGTCAACATAGCGGAACCAGAATTGGATATTTTTTGTTAATGTCGTCAAATGATTTCATAAAAATCTCTGCAAATATAGGTGAAGTTGGGACTCCCATATAGACAGCCTTACAGCACTGCTGTCACAAAAAAGTAACAATCACATGGGTCCTAGGACACGGAGGACATCCGGGGAATGACAAAGCAGACGAAATGGCCAAACAAGGCTCGTCAAAAGAAATAATTGGATCGGAACCCTTCTGTGAAATCTCCAAAACCGTAGTCAAACGATCTAAAAAATTGGGTGGAGACACAGTCCCATATCTGGTGGACGGACTCTCCAGGATAGAGACAGGCGAAACAGTTCCTTAAGAAACAATTGCCAAAATTCACGACCGAACTTCTAAACGAAGACAGAAAAATGGTCAAAACAATAGTAGGTCTGACAGGACACTGCAAGCTCAACAAACATATGAGCCAAATAGGCCTGGTAGAAGAAGCACCATGCAGATTCTGCTTAGAGGAAGAATCCTATGCCACTGCGAGGGTTTCGCAAGGATAATTTATCAAAAGCTGGAACCTGTAAGACTGATATGCCTTGTCCGAGAAGAACTGATTTCCTGTATTTAGGTCCCTATATACCCATGCCGTAGCTAGCTTCTGTTTGTATGCTTTAGTTTTCTGTCTTGGCGGGTTCAAAGCCCGATATAAAATCAAATTTGGTCGGTTCGAAAGTAATCAAGAACTCGGAGTGTCCTAATCTATGTATTGTACTGTGGCAGTCCAGTCTCATCGCGCTTCTTTTCTGATTTGTTCGTGCAGGGTAAAGGAGGCAGGCCATTCTCTGAAGACTTGTAATTGAGACAAAATAACTTTGTTTTACTATAGTTTCGACTACAAGCTAGTCATTATCAAACTAAAAACTTTTAGCCTATTCTCGTGAAGAATCCATCGTTGATGTTCTTCTGGCGGCTATTATTCAGCTCTTAAGCTCATTTGTTTTTTAATGAAATACTATTTCCAATAAATTAATTGATATTACAATAAGTCATTATCAAACTAAAAACTTTTAGTTTGATAAAACAAAGTTAATTTGTCTCAATTCAAGATGTACCACGAAGTAAACGCCTCTACCATCAAACATTCTCTGAAGAATTTGAAGCTTCTTTTGTGATGTTGCTTGTTTACTCTTGACCACACTAGTGAGCCATATGTAATATGTATCTTACTACTATAATGTATTTCCATTGTGTGATTTTGGGTTTCAGTCCTCATGATCTGCCAAAGAACCTGTGAATATCCATAGTGCCGCTGTACCTTTGCAGATTGTTTTATCCAAGGTGCGCGTTCCAATTAAGTTTAGGATCCTCCAGTATTCAACCTAGATATTTAAGCTGAGCTTTGATATTCAGCTTTCTACGATTAGTGAAAGGTACCACCATAGTTTTGTCAGGATTTACATTGAAACCTTCCCTCAGACACCATTTTACAATGGTATAGAGGGCATTTTTCTCTAGGGACGATATTATGTTGTCATATTTACCCTTAATGACAATAATAATGTCACGTTGACAGAATATACACATTATTTTTACTTATTGTAATATCAATTAATTTATTGGAAATAGTATTTCATTAAAAAACAAATAAGCTTAAGAGCTGAATAATAGCCGCCAGAAGAACATCAACGATGGATTCTTCACGAGAATAGGCTGAATGGGTCAGAGTGGAAGAACACCTCGAAGAAATACTCTACCCGGCTCTCTTCAATTAAAATTATAGTAATAGTATTTAAGTAGTGTGTATTTTAGATTAATTTAAGAAGAGAAACAAGGCAAATAATAAATAAATATCGGCATAACCTTGCGATAATATAACCATTGTCGATCAAGGTCATCAGGAGGTCATCCATTACGATACATCATAGCAGGGACGATAGAACCCCGTTTAGTTTGAATTAAATTAAAAAATTCAATAAAAATTTACTGAAAATTAATTTTAAAAGTCTGTTCAAATTGAAAATAATTGCAAGAAAACACCAAAATAAACTACATTCCAGAAAACAATTGAAATTTTTTAAAATTACAAAAATAATAAGAGTTGAAATTTTTAAAAGCACTAAAGAATTGAATAACAAACGTAAAATTTGAAAGGAGACACAATGGACAATTAATCAAAGAGTTTAATATCGATGAAAAAACTAAAAAAAAAATAAAAAATATGTTCAGATTGTACAAAGTGATACATGCAGATGAAAAAAATTGAAAACGAACGAAAACGAAATGTCAAAACAGTTGAACATCGCACCAGAAAATAATTGAATTAATTATTAGAAATTAAAAAAAAAAAACAATAGATAATCAATAAAAGCAGTCACCAAGAATACTAATGAAACTAATTGACACATTTAGAAAGATTAAAAAAGCAGTTTAAATTGTCGAAACTGTCACTCCAAAAATCAATTGGAATTCTTGAAAATTAGACTAATTAGATTAAACAAAAAGCATTAAGTATTTTAAAGAATATTATCTGATTAAAAAATGTTAATAATTGTTGTTTGTTTAAATAAACGAGAACAATTGAAAATTATATTAAAAACAATTGAGGAGTTGGATGGAAAAATGGATGGAAATGCCCTTTCTCCCTAAATTGGTTTATATCACAAAAGAAACCTTCCTTTACCGGCCTTTGGTTCTGTTGTTTTCATACTTCGTATGTTGGTGGCACTGTGAGCCAATCTGTTTTATGCATATTTTATTGCTAAGTTAAAAGGGCACAATGAGCTCTGAAAATGACTCAAATAGCGCTGAGGACAGTAGTTATGAAGAAACAGAAAGTAGCTGTGATTTGGAATCTGATCATCTTGAAAGAAAAAACTTGGGTCGAAAACGAAAAATAAACAAGGAGCAGTGGACAAAGAATAGGAAAAAAATAGCGGAAAAAAGTACACTACTACCAAAGGTAATATATTTTATGAGTGGTTAATAATTTTTATACTCAGAGATTTTAAATTTTCAGGTGTGACAGTGCATGCAAAAACCTTTGCTGCAGTTCTTGTGTGCTGTAAGATGAAGTGTTATGAGGTTATACCAGGCAGACCACAAAAAGAATTTTTTGAAAATTTTTTGATCTTGGCAGATAAGAACGAACAGGATAATTGTCTTATTGGTTGCATGTCTCCGTTTCAACCAAAAACAAGGGTTACAGCTCCTAAATGTCAAGCAAAGACTAATTGGAAATATGTTCTCAAAATAAATAGTTCCTCGATTGAGGTGTCTAAACACTTTTTCTTGAATATTTTTCAAATTGGGTACAAACGTAAACGGACAATCCACACGAAGTCGTTAAAAGACGGAAATATTTCTATTAGCGACAAAAGAGGCCAACATGAAAACAGGCCTCACAAAATAAACCCAGAAACTTGGTATTTGGTAAATGATTTTTTGGCACAGATTCCAAACAAAGAATCTCATTATAATCGGTCGAAATCCAAAAGAAAGTATTTCGAAAATGCTGCTCTAAATGTAAAGAATTTGTTTAAAGGATTCCAGCAGTATTTTTTTGAAAAAAACTGGTCGTACACTAGGCATGATGTACTTAAGCTTCATTTTGTTTTCTTCACAAAAATCACAAATGTCAGATCATGGACTCCGGAAAGAAAACTCGGAGTCCACGATCTGACATTTGTGATTTTTGTGAAGAAAACAAAATGAAGCTTAAGTTAAACCCAAACGATTCTTGTAAAGTGATACAATCAGTACACGACAAAAAAGTGCAAGCATACAAAGACATTAAAAAAGAAATAATAGAAAATTGTAGACATGATAAATCAACTTTAGTTTTCAAGTTTGATTTGCCAAAACTCATTGTCTCTCAACAGTTTTACAAACGCTTTTTATGGTTGTACGTGTTTAATGTACACTGTCACAATGATGATACAAGTTCGTTTTATTGCTTTAAGGAAAATGAAGCAAAGAAAAATTCAAATTCGACGATTTATTTTGTTGATCATTTTTTGCAAACTGCGGTGAGACATGACCCGAATATAAAAAATATCGTACTTTTTTAAGACGCCCCAAGGGGACAAAATACGAATATGAATATGCTACACTACTGTTCATAGCTTGCAAAAACAAAAAATATTAACATTCGGCACATTTTTCCAGTTCGTGGACATTCTTACTGCGTTTGCGATAGAAATTTTGGTGTTTACGGAAAGTTACTGTAACGATTAAAGACGGTCAAAACTCCAAACGTTTATTTGCGAATTATGCAACAGTGTAGAGAAAAACCGTCGCACTTTGAGGTTATTGAAGGCGCGCCGCTAATTAAAGACTGGGGCAAGGGCTTAAAAGATTTTTTCAAGAAATCTGTAAATACTAAAAAACAAAGTTTTACTTTAAGAAAGTATTGTCAGATAAAATATAATTCTTCAGGTATTCTGAGTGCAGCAGAGTCATATAACGGCTTTTATACTTCATTTGATTTTTTGATTACAAGAAAAAAGATAACTTGGAAGTAAATTTGGAGTCGGTTCCACCAGTTTTTATTAAATCTGAAAAAATGCAGATTTAATGAAATTTTTGGAGTTAGATGAGTCAGAGTAGTATAATAAAAATGTGTGCCATCTACATCTACTGAAGAAAACGACCAACAAAACAGTGACAGTGATTTAGAATGGTAGTGTTTAATATTTTTTACGTTTATGTTAAACAAGAGTTATGTTCAATAATAAATATTTGCTAAAATTTATCTTTTTGTAGTATTTATTAAGATCTATGGGAAAACATTTTAGGTATGTTAGGCAAAAAATAAAATGTTTTCAATAAAACCAACATGTGTTGTATAAATATAATTAAAAGAAATACAGGTTACCTTAGAATTACAAACTTCTGATGCTTCAAATACTTTCAATAGTTCTAACTCAAAATGCCAATTTTGTAGAAGTGCCCTTTTTCCATCCAACTCCTCAATTAAAATTTTTAAAAGCGCAAAAATAATCAAATAACAAATTTAAATTTTTTAAAGGAGGCACAATCGATAAGTGAATTTGACATTGTGACATTGATCTTCACTTCTCAGCATGGTGTTAAAATTATATGTATATTTTCTTTGCAAATATTTTAATTGTTTTTGGAATGCCATTTGTTTTGGAGTAGTTTTGTATATATTGTAACCATGTTTAAATAAAGGTAAAGATAAAGATAAATTAGAATTATAAAAAAAGTGATTAAATTGCTCACGACGCTAGAATAATTAAATTCCAAGAGAAAAATAGTTAATCTTGTAAGAAATTAAAAAGACAAACAAATGTATTAAATAACACTCCAAAATAAAGAGTTGAAACTCTAGAAATTTGTGAAAAGGGACAAATGACAATTGATAAGATCAATTTGAAAAGGTAAGCAACAAAAATAAACAAAAACTATTAAAAAAAGCAAAATTGTAATTGTTGTAATATATGTCATATATATACCTGCTGACATAAACAGCTAAAATATTCTCTCTGCAAAAGGGGACAAAATAACTGAACTTAAGTAAATTACAAATAATTTTTTTTTAACTTTGTATAACACTCACTTTATATAGTGACTATAGTTTTGACAAATTTAGAACTTATAATTACCAATTAGAACTTCTAGTTTGACTAGTTGTAACTAAAGTAAATTAGTTAGAAGCAGTATTGATGAAGTCTATTCAGGGGCTTGAGTGAAAGATCATTTGAAGAAGTGAACTCCGACTGTTCTCCTTTCGGCTAAAAGTTAAAGTATTTTTTTAAAATTATGTAACTTTCTTGTGATAGAGAGATAAACATCTTTATTGGGAAATAGTGTTACATCTGATAATACAACAATTAATTACTATACTTCTTCTCTTCATATTTTTTCATTGGTGGTCTTTTAGACCGTTTTTTTGGGATATATTATTAAAAGAGTGCAAAGATGTAATAAAAAATAATTTCTTTTATCAATGGTCAATTATTATGGCACTTCAAAAACCAGTCAAAATTTGTAGAAAAATAAATATTAAAAATCGATAAATGCACTTGAATATTAAGAAATAATCTGAAAATTGATAAAAAAGAGCTGAATTTGTCAGAAATGCTGAAATAATTACAATGATTTGATATTTGTAAAAACACAATTGATAATATTGAAATGTATTTTAAAGAAATAGTCGGATTTTTAAAAATAATAATCATTGCTGATCATAAAGAAAACTTAAGTATTTTCCAATCTTAATAAATTGTACCATTGAACTAGCGTACTCTTGACCTAGTTTAATGCGTAATTTATTAGGGTAGGTCGGGAGTACGATCGGTCATTGTATTAATTATTGTGGTAGGTTAAGAGTACGCTAGAATAAATAATGGCTAAAGGCATTCGAATTTTATTATGTTTTGATATTATTCGGTTTATTTAAAGTAACGATTAACGCAATAGTAATAGAAAAACAGTTGAAATTGACAATGGATTACTTCACTTTTATACCTGTATAAATTGGTTCACTTGATAATTACCTTGAAAAGCCGAAACTTAAGTCGTGTTCTTGTAATATATTTATATTCATTGCAATACATTTTAGTGGTAGAAAACATAGTAAGTGTTTTATTTTAGTGTTTATATCAAGAATAACCTCGTAGTAACGGTCGCAACCATTATCATAAGGGAATATTATTAAGAATCGACAATCGATACAAGTTTGACGAACGAAAATAATTGTGTATAACTTCTATTTGAAAAAAAAAATATGGAAAGTAAAAGGATAGTTGATATAATGAACTTTTGAAACCTTGTATGTTGTGTATGCATTTTAAAAGAGCTTATTATACGACGAAACTATCACCACTTAATTTTTCTTTGTTTAAAATGAATCGAATTTCAAATATATTTCACTGAATTGAAAAATTATTTGTGGTTAAAACACAGTGAATTTTTCAATTCAGTGTAAGTATGGATTACCATGTAGTAACGGTCGCAACCATTCTCTTTATTAAATATATTTCAAACTAAAAGTTTTCTTATTTAGAGTGAATTAATAGAAATAAATGTATATGTCTCTTCATATCAAATTGGCGATAACTTTTAAAAAATAGATTTTGATAAAAATATGTTATATAAAATCAATTATATATAATCCAATCTAACCCAATAAAAGTAAATTTATCAGTGGATATCGTAACGAAGTTACTAGCTGGGAGTTCTTGTAGAAGAATGTAGTAAATGAATGATATTGGATTTTTTCGGGATGCCGAAAGTGCGTAGGAATTTGATTTAGGAGCAGGGAATGAACTAATTTACAGTCAGTGTGTTGCACAATAGCATTAATATTAGGCTTTTGTTATATAAAAGGTTTCAACAGCACTAAATAAACATGTAATGTCTGAATATTATCAGTATAATTTATTTTATATTTAGTAGTATTTGAATTATATGATATTTTAGTTCTTGTAGATGTATTAAATTAATTAATATTTGTGGGTTTTTGGAGGAAATTGAAAGGGATATTACCTTCAAATTTTCTCGAAGGTCGACCCTGTTAAATTACATGGAATGCGTAAGCATCGTCCCTTTGTCCAATTCCAGACCGTTCCTAAGGAGTTTAGAGGTTTGGGATGTTTCGCAATTTCAGTTTCGCAATTTCATGCCATTTCAATTTTATTAACCCCAATAAAAAAAAATTACATATCCCAACGTAGTCTAGAAATTAATTAATTAACATTTGTACCACGAACTGAGGCAGATAATTATTAATTATATAAAACTATATCATCATCCATGTTGTAGTTTTATATAATTAATAATTATCTGACTCAATTCATGGTGGAAATTTTGTGTATTGTCTTTAAACTAAATAAACCTGGTGTTTTAATCGATCAAGAATTATTATAGTTTTTATTGATCTATTAATTGAGTTAGGAATAAATTTTATTGTAAATATTTATAGTTATCACATAAATATATTGAACTTCAAATATATACATTTTTCTTAATGCTACGTATTGAAAAAAAAATTTTTTTGGATGAATAGCTGCTATAAAAGTTATCGTCCTTAAAAGCTAAATTTAGTTTCGTCAATAAAAAATATTTATATGCCTTACAATAATATATGTAAAAATACAC
>OZ018396.1:54922914-55004783 GCA_963969525.1 Ontholestes murinus
ATATATATATATATATATATATATATATATATATAAGTTACCTGCCGTCCACAATAACGCTCCTTTTGATTACGAACAATGAGTGTAGTGTTATATAAACAATCCTTTGTTTTATTCAATATGAATATTATTATTTTATTGCGCATTAATTATATTTATGCTTAGTCTATCATATATTTTGCCTAGCTTGTAGGAATTATATTATAAATAGCCCGTATTTCTTTATTAGAATTAATTGTATAGTTAGAACTCGTACTCTGTACATGTCCGTCGTAATAATAAATTGTTTTTAAAAACTCTGAAGTAAGTCCACGAACGTTAACTGGCGCAGTCGGTAGGATTGGTTGAAGTGCCTTGAGGGAACATCATTGGTCACTTTTCGTCTACGAATTTGTCAACCGAAAATCCACAACTTGGACCTCGAAGACACTGAAAATTGGCTCTTCAAACATCAAGAAACCAAACCCAGGGTCGTGTCCAATTCGTCCACTCCACGAGACAATCGCAATCTCCATGGGCTGGATTTTTCTCATGTAAGTGCATTTATTATTCAGAGTCGGTAAACATTTTATGCATCGTACTAAAAGGTCGAGTAACCTAGCTATTCAATTCACCGCTGCATCGCGCAGAAATTTAAGACACTTAGAAATAGATAATTTACGTTTAAACTCACAAAAAATGGCTCAACAATTGAAACCGGAATATTTAGCCATGATCCCTGATTTTTACGGGAATCCCGAAATTCTTTCCAGATTCATTGAAGTTTGTGAAAAATTAGTCACACGCTTTTATAATCGCGATGACCCAAATGATTTTCAAAATGAATATTTAACGTCTACTATATTGTCAAAAATTAAAGGTGACGCCGCGAAAAATATTTCATCTTCAGTAATTCATACGTGGGACGATTTAAAAACCGCGTTATGTAATACATATGCAGACAAACGCGATCATCTCAGTCTTAATGCAGAAATAACCAATTTAAAACAGTTGATCACCGAATATCCTTTCGATTTCTATAATAGATTAAATCATTTGTTAAATTTACAAATTTCTTTTGCAACTAATCATATTGACCATAATCTAAAAAGATTTCACTTAATTGAATTTTTCAATGATAATGCGTTGCGTGTTTTCTTAAAAGGTTTAAAAGAACCTTACGGTAGTCAAATGAGGGTCAAAAACCCTACAGACCTTCACATTGCTCTCAACATGCTGACAAATGATTTTCAGCACGAGTTTTCTCTGCAGCAATCGCACAAAACCGATAAAATTCCGCGTCGCGTTCATCAAAACAATACTCCGCGAATTCCTCCGCGTACTTATCAGCCGGCCACACATAAGCCGTCTTATAACTATAATTATAACAATTATCAGGTGAAAATTAAATTCGTTCCTAAACAAAATTATAATTCAAACTTTAATCGGAGACAAGAAACCCCGATGTCCACCTCGACAATTAATCCAAATAATAATCGAAAATTAAATTATACGGCAAAAGAATTATATAATGTCGAGCAAAACAATTCTTTTTTAGGCGAAAACGCCTCGGAAAACCCAGAGAACAACTGGAATTCTTAGGAATCAAAAATAATGAAAGCTATCTTCCCCATATAATAGAAACTAAAAATAAACTCAAAATATTAATTGATACTGGGAGCACACGCTCTTTCGTAAATCCGGAAATAGCTAATAAGTTCTTTAAAAATCAAATTTTTAAATGTCCATTTAATGTGATTACTATTAACGGTTCAACCCAAGGTAACTATAGTACAAAAATTAACCTAAGTCATTTATTTAGAACCGAATCCTCAAAAAATTTAATATTCCATATTCTGAGATTCCACACGGAATTCGATATGTTATTAGGCATCGATAATTTAAAACTTCTAAATGCCCACATCGATCTAAATAAAGATCAATTAATCGCACCGGGATGCGAAATAAATATTAATTATTTAAACAAGTTCAATGAACTCCAGTATACGAAGTGTATAGTAGTAGCTGGTAGGTCTGAAACAGTTGTAGAAGTAGATATTAAAAATGTCAAAAATGGTGACATTATAATTCCATACATTAATTATGGTTCGAATATTGAGACACCACAGTGTGCCTCCAAATGTAAAAACAGCAAGGCTGTATGTACAATTATTAACCCCAATAATAACCCTTTTAAGGTATTCTTAGAACCATTGGTTGTCGATAAGATCAACGAATATGATCTTAATCAATCACCCAATTTAAATTTAATTGATACAAACAAAATAAAATTTGACTTGTCTCTCATTCGTTCAGCGCATATGAATAATGAAGAAAGACAGCAAATCACTAATTTAATTAAGGAATATTCAGATATTTTCCGTATAAATAATACAGGGTTAACTTTTACAAATGAAATTAAGCATCGTATACTCACAAACGATGAAATTCCGGTGTACACTAAATCGTATAGGTACCCGCCGATCCGTAAGCAAAAGGATCAACACATTAAAGTAATGCACAGACAAAATATAAATAATAATTTTAATAAGAAATATACAAACGAAAATAATTTCAACGTGCGAAATAATAATAAATATCAGAAACGTAATAGTAATAAAAGTAGTAGAAATAATTTATCTGATACAAATATCAATCAAATAAAAGAAGATAATGTTCTCAATAAAAAGAAAATTGGTAGGAATATTATTAATAGCTATATTATTATAGCTATTAATAATATAAATAGGTTTAGATTATATAAATCTGATCAGTTTTTAAACCAGCGATCACATATAAATGCAATGAATAAAAATGCTGATGCTCTATCAAGAGTTGAACTCAATCACATAACAGACCATAATGACAAATATTATGTAGATAATTTTGACGAATCACTTCTTGATAATAATAATGTAATTGAAGACGATAATCAATCAATAATTGCCGAAGTTGGTGATCAAGACAATATAGATGACTTTTTAGATGAATTAATAAATGATAATGATGGTGAAACGGTTCACTCAAATCTTGAAAACCCTATTACCACCATCCCAATTTTAGAAAAACCTGTAAATATTGGCGATAATCAAATTATAATTAGTGAAGTAAATTATTCACCCGCAAAACCAAAACGTGAGGTCTTATATAATAATAAAAAGTTACGTATTCATGTTCAATTTTCCAAAAATAACTTTGAGAAAGATGTAATAGATTTTATTAAAGAATATATTGCTCCAAAGGTAAAATATCACTTATATTTTGATAGCGATGTATATGAAAAATTTTGTGTTGTAATTCAAACTTATTTTAAAAACTCACAATTAAATTTTGTAAAATGTACGGAAAAATTATTAGATATTGAAAATGAAGATGAGACTATTAATACTGTCAAATTGTACCACGATAGTAAATTAAATCATAGAGGTATTGACGAAACATATGCTGAAATTAAAAGATATTTTTATTGGCCTAATATGAAAAATACAGTCCAAAATTTCATAAATAACTGTGAAATATGTTTGTCAAGTAAATATGATAGAAATCCACTAAAATTAAAATTTAATATTACACCTACACCGGTGAAACCCTTTGAAATCATTCATATCGACTGTATTGCGATCGAGGGATCTAAATTTTTAACTATTGTAGATGCTTTCTCTAAATACGCACAAATGTATCAATTAGAATCTTATCAAGCTGTCGAAATTGCAAACAAATTAATTCGTTTCTTTTCACATCATGGTATACCAGCACAAATTGTAGCTGATAACCATCTAGAGTTCAAAAATTCATTAATAAAGGAATTATTAGAATTACATAAAATTAAATTACATTTTATAAGTAGCCAACATCCAGAATCAAATGGATTAATTGAAAGAGTTCATTCAACAATAATTGAACACGTTCGAGTCCTAAATGCTCAAAAATCATTAAAATCAGAATCAGCAGAAACAAAAATATTATACGCTGTTCACTCGGTTAAAACCCATTGAAATTATTTCAGGTCACTTAGAAAACAATTCCCCATTTGATATTGATATAAAAAACAAAATTTTAAACAACTACATTACAAATCATAAAGAAAAAGTAAGATTAATGTATACTACAATTAATGAAAAGCTTGTCGAAAATAAAGAAAAAACAATAAATAAACAAAATCAAAATAGAGAAGATTTACCAAATATTAATGATAAAGTATTTATAAAAAATCGCCAAAAACAATCGAAAACAAAAATTAAGTATAAACCAGAAATAATTGAATCAAAAAATGAAGAATTAAAAACTGCGAAAATTAAAAGGTCTCATCATAATCAAGTAGAAAAAATACATCTTTCAAACATTAAAAGACCCCGTAAATTAAATGATGATAAGAAAAATAAAATTGAGGACAGTATCGAACTATCCTACATAAATTTTATGAATAGTTATAAAAATGATAATAATATAGCTAACAATATAACCGAGATTCAAGATAATCTATTTACAGCACCAAAAGAATTTTCCCTTGCACATTGTGTTAGTGCTGATTTACATATAAATTCGGGTATAGCACATGATTTTAAAATTAGATTTGGACAAATCGATAAATTAAAGGCACAAAGGCCTAAAGTCCACTCTTTATGTTTCTTAAAAAACGAAAATCGGCATATAATATATTTAATTACTAAAAACAAATATTTTAATAAACCAACCCACAAAGATTTATTTCAAACTTTAGTAACATTAAAAGATTTCTGTAACAAAAGAAATATTAAAAATCTAGCAATTCCAAAAATAGGTTGCGGATTAGATAAACTTAACTACGATAAAGTAAAAGCCATGTTAAACTACATTTTTGGCAATTCTAATTTAAAAATAAATATCTATTTAGGTGAAATTAAAATTGATGATTCCGTTCCAGGTCCATCATGGTCGCAGTAACGCGAGCCATAGAAGTTAGAAATATTACAAGTAATCTAGGCATACTACCAATAAATTTAGGGCCGGCAAAATTAGAAAAAAGTGAGCACACATTTATCCATTATTATAATATCAGTACAATGTACGATGAATTTAAGAAACTAAATGGGCTGTATAATCAATTGCAATTAACAATTAGAAACATATCGACATTTCAGAGGGAGTTTCAGAATTATGAAAATATATTGAATTATTTAAAAGAGGATTTGAATGATAAATTCCAACAATTTAAAGTAACAAAAAGAAGCCGAAATAAAAGAGGGCTTATCAACGGGTTAGGCACAGTAATAAAAACCATTACCGGAAATTTAGATTCCAATGACGGTACAAAATTTGAAAATATGTTAAACCACCTTAAAAATAATCAAAATCAAATCGAAAATCAAATAAAATTTGGGTATAGTCTTAACAATGAAATTATTAGTAAGTTTAACAAAACATTAAAAAGTATTGAACATAATGAAAATTTATTGAAATCAAGAATTATGCAATTACATGCTATTTTAAAAGGAGAAATCGATCATCAACATGTACTCTTTATAAAAGACATCTTTAATCAATTGATAATATCGTATACGACAATCCAAAATATATTTCAAACAATAGAAAATTCGATTATGTTTTGTAAATTACACGCGATTCACTCTAGTATTATAAAGCCATCCGAATTTCTAAGTATTCTGCAAACTATCTCGGGATTCTACGGAAACCAATTACCTTTGGACGTAAGGCTAGATAACATATTAAATTTTGAATCTATATCCAAAGTAAATTGTTTAATTAAAGAAATGGTAATTCAGTATTTTATATCAATTCCAATTAATTATGAAATAAATTTTGAACTATATTATCTAAATTCAATTCCTACTAAAATTGAATCAGATTATTTGACCATTGTACCAAACACAAATTACGTTTTAAAATCTGAAAATAAGATTATACCTCTGAATAATGGATGTACAAAAACCAAATTGTACTACCAATGCCCATCTCACTTGCCGCTGTCAACTTCGATTAAATGCGAAGAAAATATTATTAAATCTGGAAAAGTGGACGATTGCCAATTCACAAAACTGGAAATTTTTGGTAATCACCTGGAGCACCTGCCTCACACTCAACAGTTCCTGCTAGTGTTTCCACATAAAGACCAAATAAAAATTAAGTGTCAAAAACAAACTGAAATTAGGGAACTAAGTGTGTTTATTTAATAAAACCAAACAAGTGTTTAATAATCTATAAAAACAATGAACTGCATATACAAGACTCAAGTTCGGGAGGTCCTGTGTTAATTAATAATGTTAAAATAAAAATTAATAATCAAAATCTAACTGACTTCAGGATAAAGCTTCGCCGATTAACCCTCCAAGATACACCAGCAACGATCCAACGATCCAAAATGATTGGGATTTCGTCAGGCCCAGTATGTGGACCATAGTAATCTACATCATCATATGTGGAGGAGCGTTGTTCCTGTTCATCAAATGGAAACGAAGACAAGGAACAACTCCCGAAGTAGACCAACCCCAGGCCTGCGAACTTCATCTTCCAGGGGGAGCAAAAGTCTAAGGGTGGAGGAGTTACCTGCCGTCCACAATAATGCTCCTTTTGATTACGAACAATGAGTGTAGTGTTATATAAACAATCCTTTGTTTCATTTAATATGAATATTATTATTTTATTGCGCATTAATTATATTTATGCTTAGTCTATCATATATTTTGCCTAGCTTGTAAGAATTATATTATAAATAGCCCGTATTTCTTTGTTAGAATTAATTGTATAGTTAGAACTCGTACTCTGTACATGTCCGTCGTAATAATAAATTGTTTTTAAAAAACTCTGAAGTAAGTCCACGAACGTTAACTTATATATATATATATTATATTTTATATACTTTGTAGTATTTTTTTCAGACTAAAAAGTATATAAAATATAAAAAAGAAATTTCTGGAAAATTCTAGTGGAGAGCGAAACAACTTTGAAACAAAAAATTCCAAAAAGATAAAGCCAAAAAACCGGTAAAAATTTTCAAGAAAGTTATTAAAAATATTGTTTTCAATTCTACAAATCTGAATAAATTACTTCAAAGTAGGGATAAAGAAGAGGAAAAAAAATATTGTTATAATTATATACTATCTTTAATAAAGATGTTTTTCTCTACTACAAAGTAATATTAATATTTATTTATTAATTCAATGTGTGAATATAACTTTTTCGGAAAATAATTCGAAAAAATATTTACAAAAATTTCGACTTCATATGGAAAGCCTCAGGTTTACGTTGACTCTCGTCCAATGCTTTTTTGATGGTCAGTAAAGATCAATTTGATAATCTTTAATTGTATGGCTTATTTGTTTCCAGAATAAAAATTAATAAATATATTTTGTTGACATTTTATTATTAAAGAAAATTATAAAAATAAAAACCTTCTAATAATTCTATAAAAATAGGACGTTCTAGGAATTTCTCTTCCAAATTTTAAGAATTTAGTTCGAGCTTTTTTAAATAAAAAATCATTTGGTATAGAATATTACAGGAATGTCTCTTTTAGATTTTTAAAACATTGCAGCATTTTTTATTACATAGGAAATGGTTAAGAATTCTGAAGTAATACACTAGATAACATATGAAAATATAACATTAGGAAATTATGAAAAATTCGAAGAAGATTTTGCATTTAAAAACAGTTTTTTTTTAAATTACTGTAAGAACATCTGGTAATTCTGTTTTACAGTGCAAGATATTCTTGCAGATGAAAAATTCTCTAGAAATGTTTTCTGCTACATTTCTCTTATAAGAATCTTCAAATTTAGAGGAGAATTTCGTGCAATATTCTAAAAGCCTCGATGAAAATGAATTTGTGGAAAATTTTATAATATTCAGCAGTTAATAAAGAGAAGATTGGATTATTGCATCTAGATGTAGCCAATAATCTGCAGTTCTTGTAGATTAAGAAACTTTACATGTAATTACACTAAACTGTAAAATCCATTGTAGGTATAGATTACCACGTAGTAACGGTCGCAACCATGCTCTTTATTACATGCAATTTTTGGTAATAAAATGTTGTTATTGTTCGCCCTATATTTTCTAAACAAAGCGAATTTTCAAAAAATATGCTTGGAATAGTCCAAGGTATAACCTGAACGTATGTTTATTAAAAACCCTTTTTATTCTCCTCGCCTTAATTGCTTTAATTTTTTTAGTAGCAAAATTGATTAAATTACCATGCATTTCTCATCTGTTCTTATTATGATTTCAAATATTTCAATATTTGAATAATATTAAAGACTTTATTATGTAGGGCTTAGTATTTTAGTATTTTCTAATTAAAACAGCACCGATATTTATTGATCGTATCGTTAGACAAAAAAATGCGGCTTTGTTCCTAAAACGAACAAAAAATCGCCCGCATTCCTTTATTTATTGATTAAATTAATTGAAATATTTTGTAGATATTGCCCATCAAACGATATTTTAATTCACATCAAATTAATTACATTTATAGAATATACAGGTAAGTAAATAGGATTTTATTTCATTTAATCTATCATGTTTTTAACAAAGCTGTGATTAAGAAATATTATAAAGCTATAATGTAAAATTACATTACTTGAATGACTTTCTCATTTATCACTTAGTGAAACATTTTAAACTATTACAGATGAAAGTTTAAATTAAATTACACTTGAACTATTGAATTGACGAGGTGGATACATGATGAATCTCCATAACACATTGAAATAAAACAACACAGTTGGGAGGGTTTGTTGTTTTATTTCAATAAATTACACTTGGTTTGTTTGACATTTTTTTTACCGACTAGTTTCTCTAACTAAAGAATGAGTTACTGCCAAGTTTACTTATAATAAGGTTTATATATAAACTTGTATGTCTTGATAATGCCTTAAAAAGCGAAACTCGTCGAGTAAATAAAGCAAAATTGCGAAACAAACCAAGTGTAATTATTTTCAAACCTTCATCGGTAATAGTAAAATTATAGCTTTGTAGAATTGCAAACATCTCAAATTGATGGATTTATAAATTTTTACGATTACGTAATTTATAAATTATTGATGGCTACTAATTAATCATTATTTTACGAAAACTTTAGATTTCAACTTCATCGTATGCATTTTTAAATTAAATTTTTGTCTTCGTAAATCTGTAATTTACTATTCAAAGTATTCGTTTTGAAATTGAATTTGTGTAACAGCTGGAATGTACTTTTAATCAGTAGGACCGTTTGTCTCCAACGTTGATAAAACAACTTCAATTACATAACTTCTTTCCCTTTCCGGGTAAATTACGTTAACTGCGATCGTATTTTCGAAACGAACTTTATTCCCGACGATTAAATTAACTTTGAACGTCATCAGATTGTACGTTACCGCCTCTAAAACGATTAAATCAAGTGAAATGTTATTAGGATATTAAGTGTTATTATTTTATAAATAAGCATGAAACATCATGTATATATTTATTCCATATAATTCGTAATAATTAAGGAAAAAACAATATAAACGTTAATTTTTAACAAATGTAATGCATAATTTAAAAGGATTGATTTTTAATCGGAATGTATGAGTATAACAAAAATTAAATTTTTTAGTTGCTTACATATTACATCACATAGAAAACACTTACGTTAATAATTCTATTGTTATCACTACCGGTTGCCAATTTGATTATTTGATAAAGACACTAAAATTCCAGGTTTTGATATTTTCGTTTTTAGGATTAGAGCGGCACGGCCTGCGGTCATTCTAAGTTTTTGTGCGATATCTCTAGGGTGGTCAAGCGGGTGTCCTGCGAGGGTGTCGAGAGGCCGCTCTGTCTTGAATTAAGGGTATTCAGTCTGGGTCTCACCTGCGTTCCGGCCCGACGCGCCCTTATGTTAAACGCCCCGTAGACTATCGGGTTCATGCAGGAATTGGTGCAGGCGAACAGAAACAGGCCCTTCTGTATCTTCTGGTCGACGTGTATGGCTGTGTCTCTATCGTACCAATACCTGAAAATTGTTAAAAAAAAAATTAATATCTACTATAAAATTGACTTTTTGTATATTTTTATAGGTATATTTCAAAATTTTTAAAAGTAATTTAAAATTTGTATATTGTATGCACTGAAATAGAATTCACATTTCAAGTATTTACAATGAAAAGTAGCTTTAGTAAGTATTACATTGCTAATCTTAAAATCTCACCTATCTTTAGACATAATAAAATTTTCGGAATAAATTTCGAACATAGAAGGCCATGTAAGATTCTACTTTTTTATACATTATATAAATATCTATGAATAAATACAGCAGCACGATGCTTCATAGTACACAACGATAAAACCCATTAAAAATTCGAAGTTTGTAAACAATATACTAGTCCTAATCCTAAGATAATGGCCAAGAAATTGCCCACAATGCCCAAACCTCTTCCAGCATACCTCATCCACCATGGTACGTCGTTTTTGTCCTGGGTACTTTCTCGAAAAACGACATTCTTAAATCGATGAATCTGTTTATTATTGCAATCTACGCCTTTGGATTCTAATACAACTCGAACAATCCTACAAGATTGACAACCCAACGCTCGGCCCGAATAATTATAAGAAGCATCGTAGATACAATGACACAACAAGTAATTCCTCAACAACAAGCTCAATTGGAAGTGCAGAGAAACGGGAACATCGCAAATTGTACAACGAGATACTAAGGCGAACTTACAAAAAGATCAAGAACATCTTAGACAAGAACGCATTAACAAGTCTCACATTACTATTAGGTTTTGTCGCAATCTAGTGAGTAACATCACAACGTAAAAGGACGCCCTAACGAACTCTGAGAGAATTGATTTGCGCGATTTACATCATTTTTCACGATCTTTTCGGACGTGAACAAGAGAAGCCTGAAGGCCAAGACACTTTCATCGCAAACAAGCCACTATTGTTGGCCGACATCAGTAACCACAATCTTCTGGAGGACATCCAGCTCGATATTGCATTCAGCCTAGGTCACTGGGATATGAGGGATACAATTCCAAGGAGCAGCATTAATAAATTCAAACAACTCGTCAGAATGATGCGAGAAATAGAAGACGTGTTTAACGAAATTTATTTGGAGCATATTTCAGAATGCTCTTTCTGCAGAAATAACGCACATACTTTCAATAATTGCCCAAAATGCGAGAAAGCGTTCAAAACTAAAAGTCAGTTCAATAATTTCAAGCAAGCACGAGAAACATTCTAAAATGTTTGTGCTACGGATGCGGAAAACCTGGCACCGTCAGAAGGAAATGCACGACTTACAGTTCTTCGCCATTAGCGAACAACACAGCTACATTTCAGTTTGTAGACCTAACGGAAAAATAGTACTCCGTGTTCAATATGTGTATAGCCGATAAGAATGTAATGACATGTCTCGACCCCGGTGCATCCACTTCATTTTACCACAGATTAAGGGAATTATGCCACATATTCCTTCAAGCAAACTTCTGGATCTGGATCTGGATCGAGCTTGCTAAGGGTGAATCAAATCATTGACCAGAGCACCTTGGCCTCACTTGGCCCGTTGTACTCCCCTGGTTGGGACAGCCATACGTTGTTCTAATACTCATTTAACACCCAAGGTGACGAGCAAAGGACAGCACAATGCTTGGAAGGGTTTCCCTAATGTTTCAAGCAAACTTACAAGTGATACTCACAAATGGGAAACATGTACTTCTCGGAGAGAAGGATAACAACCCCTTGCTGAACGTTGATTTCACGGAGAATGCAAAATCATATTGAATATTTCTCAAGGTACATGGTATTTTTTTTGATTAGCCGACAAAACAATATGATTATTCGTCTTCGGGTTAAAACTAACCCTATGGTTGTTCGGTCAGACTCTGTTTATGAAGCAGACAATTAAGCTTCTTGTTGGTCAGAACCGAGAACTAACAATAGATCGCTGGTGTGTCTTCCACATCGAAGTAAAAGCCCGAGGGCAGATTGGTCGTTAGAGGAGAACGAACAAATTACCCTCCTAAAACGGTGAAAGGTGTTATCTTAGATAAAAATTCCAACTTGTCATGCTTAGTCTCAAGTAGAAAATTTCCAGTGGGACTATCCATACTAAATTAATATTTTTCTAATATCCGCATACCTAACCCTTCTCAGACTAACTGGAGGTTGAAATCAGATACTGGAAAATCAACAACATCATTCTCATTATGATGCTAATGAATACCACTCAGTATGGGGAAGCACGGATATCAATAAAAGAGGAAAAGCTCTGCTAGAATTTCTTTCTAGCGCAAATCTACACATACTTAATAAAGGATTTGAACCAATATTTGTTACCCCAAGAAGACAAGAGGTGATTGATATCACCTTTATTAGTGAGAGTATAAGCAAGCACATCTAGAACTGGCACCTGTCGGCGGATACTCTATCCTGGCTAGATCACAGATGGATATGTTATAAATTAAATGTAAAAAGTGCAAACAGAGAGAAAGTGACTTAAGACAGTGCAATTTGTGTAATTACTCGTTTTATAAATCTTGCTTGGACCTGCACGCCTGTCCCGAGCAGTATTAGTGATGTAAACATAACTTTTGCAGATGATGGATGATGGACCTGAAGAGGTAAATAATATCTCGAACCTAAAACTAGAATACATAACAAAAATACTCTCAAAGTAAATGATGAATCACTTATTACCACAAAAAAATACCTTCTCGAAAATCTATATACATACGAAAACAAACCGGGAAAAATAATGATAAAAATTAACTTATTACTTCGTTGGACGAACAAACCTTACTACAACGTCTAATGACGTAGAACGTTATATACGCGATAACATCCGGAAGGATACTTGAGAGTTACCAAATTAGTAATTAGAAACGAACTTGAAACCGCGTTTAAAGTTGAACTGCAGAAGGAACATGAGGAAGCGTTCACCGATTCCGGCATGAATGTAAAAAATACAGAAATATTCCTTAAAGAGCACAATTCTAGTAAGTAACCAACAATCATATGGTAATAATAATCGATAATTCATCTTAATATAAGATCAATAAATAACAAAATATTAAATATAAACAATATGCTTTAATATCATAGTGAAAATAGAACTCATAGAGCTAAAATAAATAACAAACTGTCCGATAGTAAAATAATTAATGTGGAAATACCACAGGGTAGTATCTTAGGCCCACTACTCTTATATGTAAGCGATCTACCGAAGCATATCATGTAACAAAATATCTTCTTAACAACCTATGCCGACGATACTAGCCTGCTTATTTCTAATTCGGACGCAGTTGAACTTTCTCTTAACACTAAACCTACCGGCAATTCTTGTATACCTATTCCTACCGCGCGCGGTCAAATTGACCGATAATTAAAACAGATATCGATTTTATTATTCAGTGCAGATAATGGTTGATTTGTGGCTAAATGTATATAAAATAAAGAATTTTCATGAAGTTTCGTCCAAATTTATTTTTTTTATAATTTCTAATATTCTTTCTAAAAAACAAATAAAATTAAATTTTTATACAGAATTTTATGCATACATAATATACTTTATTCGGCTTCCTCACATTTTTTACAAATAATTTTAGTCTGAAATGTGCATTTCCCGCAAACATATTTTTCGCACTTTTTGTTGTTTTATAACCTTTACAAAATTTTATTTGACAAGTTTTTCGTAGGCACAAATCAGAACTTGTGGACGGTGTTGGTAAAAGCTTTTTTTTTCTTGAGATTTTGTATATGTATCGCCGAGTTCTGAAGCTAACTGGAACAGAATTATCAAATTCTGAAAATTCTTCTTCCATGTCCGTTATATTTATTAGGTAATTTCTAATTTTCAAATGCTTTGACATTTTTAGGGTAAATATCTACAACAGATTATTACACTATGTAAGAAATGACAAATTTACATCCATGTTTTGATACTTTACCTTATCTCCTTCAAATAAACAATTGTAAAAAAAATTGCACAAGAAACTCTTTAGAAGTGCACTACTTGAGACTGTAATCAATACTAATGTTATTTACGCTTTTCAATTGAAAACGACTCTGAAATAACTGTGAAAAATTTTACTCTGAGATAACTGTATAACATTTTTTCCCACTGGTCATATTGACCGACCGCGGTAGTTAGGCCACATAACGAATTTTTTTGGAAAATAGAAAAAATAACTAAAAGTAAAGAGTGAAGAAAATATTATATGCATATTCTAAGAATTGTCATATAGTTTGATAACGGTATTATAACGTTTAAAAATGTGTGATTTTTGCAAAAAGTTTGAAAACGGTCAATTTGACCGGTACTGGTAGGTTTAGTGTTAAAGAGGCAGAAGTATTGAATAAAATATACATAAAAATAGAACAAAAACAAACGTGATGATCTTCAGTTTAAAAAATAAGCAAAATATTCCAAACAACATAAAATTAAATTACGAAAATTTTCAGGCACAAGCTAAAGTTAATTTCTTAGATATGGTAACTGACAATAATTTAGATTGGTCTACTCACTGCGAGTATTTGCGCTCCAGATTGAAAGCGGTATGTTATTCTCTTAGAATATTATTCTTCGAAATTTGTTAAAAATATATTTATAATCCTAAAACAAGCCCTCAGGATCATATTTAATCTAAAGTCGAGAATTGTATCCACTGTCTCTCTTGTGAATAAAGTATTTATTATTATTATTAACCATCTCAGGGAGCAAGCAATTTATAGCAACAATTCAAGCAGGAAATCAATCGGACCTTTTATAAAGAGCTTCACCGAATATACAAAAAGCAATCAAGGCAACGACTTGGAGGAATCCTGGAGAAACTTTTGTGAATAAATTAAGTCCACAACCACAGCTACAAGACTTGAAAAAGTTCTCTCCAAAGACTCAAAGTCACGGCTCGAAATATTGATAAAGTAGCATGACAGTTATACTGACAACCTCGTGGAGTCTTAAAAACTCATTTTTCCAAATGCCAAAACAGGGATTAAAACCAGCAGGAGATTCATACACCTTCAAAAGAAGATTGAAGCATAGCCTCCAACATTATAACAGAACCCAAGATAACCTGGGCCATTTAACTTTCTCACCATTTTAGTCTCCAGGAATGAATCGAGTTTACTCAGCCCTATTTACTTCAGAAGTGGAGGCGTTATTGTTCCTTCCTCCCATTAATTTACACTGTACATAAATACAGCGTTAAGACTAAGAGGTTATGGCCTATGCTGTCCAAAGTCACTAACACACTAATAGAGCCTCGTGAAAACTACTTAGAGGCGAATTGAACTACCTATTAGATAGCGATATTATTCAAGAAACCAGCTTAACTTAGGCTGCACCTACTATACCTTGGTACCTTTGCATCGACTACAGGAAATTTAATACCATTACCATCGTGGAGGATGTTGCAAACTGACGACCTACTCCACGCGATCACCATCTCGTGATGGGTATTCACCATTAATACTGGCAAATCCGCGTTGCCCCAGTTGATCAACCAAATATCAGATTCGTATCACCGTTGGGATCATTTTACCTTCGACCTACGAAATGCCTCGTTTACATTACAATGACCTACGATCGCTTAGTTTGAGTATTGAACCTGACGTTCAAATTCTGATCTATCTAGATGACCTTATTGTGTTATTTTCAACATATACACAGCACGAGATCTCCGCCGAGTGATGACTAGGCTCCGTGCTTATCGTCTGAAAATAAATAAGGAAGAGAAACATTTTGTTGCAAAAATGTTTGTTAAATGTGAAAACTTATTTCAGTAGAGATATAACCCATCCAAAACAAAAAGGAAGTTCTTTCATTAATTCAAGCATATTCTTAATATTTTCGAGTGCAAACGATGATTTATTGAATTTGAGGTTAATTAAACACTCGGTTGACCCCAAAAATTATGAAGATCCACATAAATCTGTCATCCAACAAAGCAATTAAGATAATACCAAGTGTTTAATTAACCTCTAATTAACATAAAAAATGTTTTACCACGAGTTAAGTGAGAATTTGATTCATCGATGATTTAAACAATAACATAATTTCGTTCAAATTTTTGATGAAAGCCAATTATTCGCTGAATTTGCAGTAAATAGGGATGTGAATATTTTAGACAGCAGTCTAGAAAACCCTTTGCCAGCTGGCGATATGACAACTGCCACTCGCTGCGCCCGATGTTAAGTCCGAAGAGATCAACAATTCGCATAAGCTCTTGATCCATGCCCTGCAAACCAAATTCCATTACTTGTTTGGTCCGCTAACTGAAGTGACCTCAATGCCAGAACACGCAAACTACACAGGAAGAATCCGCAATACGAGTGCATCGACAATCCTGAAGAAGAGACGAATTAAACAGCTTGTTGGATAGCGATATTATCCGAGCAAATCAGCTTAACCTGGGCTGCACCTGCTGTCCTGGTGATATGTTCCGGACGCCTACCCATTGACAATATACTCCACACGATCACGTAACATTGTTGGAATTATTTTGCTTTGAAGGGATGCGGCTCCGCCTACGAAATGCTCCGGTCACATTCCAATCCCTCATGGACTGCTTTGTTCGAGAACATCCTGATGTTCAAATACTATCTAGAAGACCTTATTGTGTCGTCTTGTAACATATGAGCAATAAATGGAAGATCTCCGCTGAGTAATAAACAAGGAAAAGAGAAAATTTTTCTGGAAAGATGTTATTTTTTACTTGGGACATTTCATATTACTAAAAAAAGTAGTTTCTCTGAAACAAGAAGAGTAATCTATCATCTATTCAAGTTGTTTTGATATGGACGATTCATGTCCAACTCGCGACCCCCAATGATCTTATGCGGTAATATCCTCTTAGAAATGGACCGAAGAAGAGGAAAAAGTCTTCGCCAGTCTGAAGAGGCTTTTTTGCGAAGCACCAGCCGACAGAAAATTACAATATGCACCGACGCTAGAGTGTATGCTATAGGAGGCATTTTAATCTAGGAGGGGAACATACTGTCGAGTACCATAGCCGATTTCTGACGAAGTCCGAGAGAAATTAATTATTCCACTATGGATGTCCAATCACAGTCAGTACCTATCATTAAATGGTTTACGAGCCTGAAATTACCAAACAGTCACTTTCCAATGCTTCAGCCGTATAATCTCCCCAGTGAGATTCAATCACATGGCTGACGCATTATCCCGACCTAAAGGAGAAGAGGTCTAGACGACGATCTCTTCGAAGTCAAAGAGAAATTGACTTGAGAACCCTTTTAGGAGGAATCAAACTGAAGAGACTTAAATAGAGGCCGCCGAAATAAGGAAGGAATACGCCGACAGGTGCCGCCTTCCCTGTCCACTATTAACGATTCAGTCTGGATAGTAAAGTGATTCTCAAGAAGTGAAGATAAGTGATCATTAACATCAACTGTCCAACCAGCCTCGAGGAAGCTGCACCAAATCAACTGAATCAATCATTAGAAATACGTCTACCCCCACGCCATCTCAGACTGATAACATGGAATCACCACTTCCTGAACCAGTCAGACCCACTAGGAACCCACAGGGAAGGATTTAACGACGAGTAGACAATTCTTTCTCTTTCTTCAGTTTATGGCCTAAGCACCCTAAATAAACAGGAAAAGGACCTGCGTTTTGCCCTGATTACAGTCTTGGCCTAACATTTACCACAGTGTACAGTCTAATAATTGCAGAATACCCTCTTGAGCACTGACTAAAGCCTCAAGTCTTCAGTCAAAAGAGAATTACGGCAAGATAAAGTGAGAACTCTAAAAAGTCAACTTCAACAACATATTTCAACTTAATAACTTATCTAACTCTAGAAATGTTTTTTTAGATTTATTTTTTTCTAATGTTTATGATATTGCTGTCGACTATGCACATGATCAATTATCTAATTCCTCATTACATCACATTTCTTATGAATTTGGTATTCCTTTGAATGCAACTTACCAACAACTTACTGACGATGTAACAGAGTATGATTTTAAGCGAGCGCAATTTGCGAAGATCAATAGTTTCCTGTCAGGCATTGACTGGGACAGAACTCTAAACTATGCTGATATTGATAAAAATACTAACGTCTTTTATAAATCTTGTATATAGCAATAGACAGATATGTACCTCTTTTGAAGTACAAAAGTGGAAAATTTCCCAAATGGTTCAATAGCGAGCTGATAAAGCTGACAAATAAGAAAAAAATAGCTCATCTAAAGTTTAAACAAACTAATTGTATGTACGATTACAGTATTTTTTCCACTTTAAGAACTCAGTGCAAAACATTTAATGATTTTCTTTATCGTCGTTATATTAACAATGTTGAGATCAAAATTAAATCTAATCCTAGAATTTTTTGGAATTACGTTAAAGAATCTAGAAAAACTAGTGGTTTTCCTAAACATATGTTCCTCGACAATTCATTGTCGACTAATTTACAGGAATGTGCTAACTTATTTGCTGATTTCTTCTCTTCAGTTTATGTAACTGACAGCGGATTTGCAATTCCCACTGTAAGTTCCAAAAGGCAGGTTGATTTTAATAATTGGTATCCAAGTACATTATCGAATGTTTTTGAAGATCTTACGAAACTAAATAACAGCACTAAGCTTGGTCCGGATGGTATTCCACCTGTATTTTTAAAAAGTTGTGTTTATTCATTGGCAAAACCAATTTATTTATTGTTTCAAAACTCTTTGACTACTGGGCAATTTCCTGCTATGTGGAAAAGTAGTTTAATTACTCCTCTTTACAAAGCAGGAGATTGAGGAGATGTAAAAAACTATCGGGGAGTATCGTTGCAGTCAACAATTCCTAAATTATTAGATTCATTTGTTACATCTCAACTAATTTTTGCTACTAAAAAGGTCATCATCGATGAGCAACATGGATTTTGTCAGGGAAAATCAATAATTATTAATTTGTTAACTTTCCAAGTTTTTGTACTTGATACCTTAGAGAAGGGTGCTCAAATGGATACGATATATACAGACTTCTCTAAGGCATTTGACCATGTTAATCACAGAATCCTTCTTAGTAAACTCTACTCACTAGGCCTGGGCTCTGCAATTGTTAAGTGGTTTGAAAATTATTTAGTAGATCGGATTCAATATGTTAAACTCAATAACTGTGTTTCAAAAGCTATTCATGCGAAATCTGGGGTACCACAAGGATCACACTGTGGACCGATACTGTTACTTATTTTCATTAATGAACTAATAGACTCCATCACTTATTCCCAAGTTTTATTGTTTGCTGATGACGTCAAAATATATAAAGCAATTACAAGTAAATCTGATATTGAAACGCTTAAGTTAGACCTTGTAGCTATTCACCTATGGTGCGTGTCAAATTGTTTGAATTTTAACCTGGACAAATGTTACCACATGATTTTTTGTAACAAACATCAAATTTAAAAAAATGATTACCATATTAATGGTTATGTTCTTAATTGCGTCACGCAAATAAAAGATTTGGGAATACTTCTTGATAGTAAACTTCTTTTTACTGCTCATATAAAGAATATTAGTTCAAAGGCTGCGTGTACTCTAGGTTTTGTACAAAGATTTTCGAAAGACTTTAGTCCTGAAATATTTAAATTACTATATTCCACATTACTAAGACCTCTCCTAGAATATGTTTCTATAGTATGGACACCTAATTACAACACCACCCAAGTTGCAATTGAAAAAATACAAACTAAATTCCTAAAGCTTTTATGTTATCGTTGTGGCATTAACTATGATAGAAATTCATTACGCTCTTTTAATTTGATGTCCTTAAGTGAGAGACGTTTCGTTGTAGATATGGTATTCCTTTTTAAATTAACCAATGGTCTGATTGTTTGCAAATTTCTTGTAACTAAATTAAATTTCAATGCAACTTCTCTACATTTGCAGAGAACCCGATTAACCTTTAGACCTGAATATCACAGAACCAACTTTGGGATGAATAGCCCTATATGTAGGATGATGCGGCTTTTTCATTTATTATGTAAGTTTAATGTCGACTTGTTTAGTGTTTCAATCAATAGTTTTAAGAAGCAGTGTAACAAAATCTTGTGTAGTAATAGTATTTTAAATCTTAACTAGTTTTTATTATGTTTAATATATGTATATGTATTATTTTTAAATTTATATTGTATAGCTCCCATTTTATCTATTTTATTGCTGTATTGGTAAATCCGTTAATAAATTTGAATTTGAATTTGAATCAAGGATTTCTGATTTCAGATCGATTTTTAGACCTTGCACTAAAAGAGGTTGAAGACGTATGGTTTAGACAGTCTACGTTATATCCAAGCCGACCGTAAACGCCGTTCGAGGAACGTTTTACGCTATTATTTTGCAAAATAGTTATTTGTACGTATTATACATTAATAAAAATCTGTTTGTCGTTGAAATCTACGCACCTACATTCTAATACGGTCCGAACAATCCTACAACATGTGTTAAGCAGTTTAATAATCTGCCAGCAAACACAACAACACACATTTTCAATAGTTGGATTGTCAGATTTGTGTTTGATTACTAACATGATTATATCGTTAATCAAAACATCACATTCATGACTCTGTAAATAAGATGGGTAATTCTCGCTGACTTTGAAGTCATAATTACAAAAATATCGCACATGGAACATGAAGGGTAAATACGGAATATATTTCACGCTCT
The DNA here is from genome assembly GCA_963969525.1 of Ontholestes murinus. Classification (NCBI taxonomy): domain Eukaryota; kingdom Metazoa; phylum Arthropoda; class Insecta; order Coleoptera; family Staphylinidae; genus Ontholestes; species Ontholestes murinus. Next base: position 54,943,531 of record OZ018396.1, read on the forward strand.
ACGGCCTTTATTTAACACACATACACGAATAGTAGACTACACCAAATATAAACATGGAAAACGTGATTAATATTATACAAGAAAATAAATATCACATAATAATACGTTGACTTTGGAAACATGATACAAATACAGTGAATTCATCATCATCAAAATTAAAAACCACAATTACGATTAAAATATAGGACAGATAATCACCATATTTAATTGATGAAAAACTTTATATTATCAGTAAATAGAAAGTTACGATGAAGACGTTTATATAATCATAATTCCCTCAAAAGAAATCTTAATTCAATAATAATATAATTAAGGTTATGGGAATAAATTTAAAACTATATTTTAAATTATGTTTCAAAATCGGATAACGACTAACAGTTTACCTTCTTATATATACTTTCTCTTTGCACAACTAATTCCTTTAACATTTGAAAACATTCTTTCTTCCTCAATTTTTCCGCATAACTTTACTTTCAACCCTCCAATGCTTCCACATATCTTCTCCTTGGCCAAAAAACTACATTTCTGACTTATTAACGCCCCAGCATTATTTTCTTTACTACCACATCTGAGCAGAGCCATTAAAGTATTAAATTTAATAAAATATAACGTATGATAAGTAAAAACCAACGAGAAAAAAAGTAAGGCAAAAATAATCCATTAGTGCAATAAAAGTTAATGGAACTCTTATGAAAGAGACTAAAAAAAGTAGCCAGAATGTTTGCTAATGAGTTTTAGGAGAGATTGATAACAAAATGAATATGCACTTAGGAAATATTATATCAAATTATTAAACTCATATTAAGCCACTAATTGAATAACATCTAGAATATTTTATAATAAAAATAGTTTCTAGAAAACTATGTTTCTGTAAAATGCTGGATATGTTTAGTATTGATATAAAGTGGTATATAAATTTAAATAGGGAATTACTCAAAAGAATCTGGATGAACATGTGCTTTACACTTTTAAAACAAATAAGATGTACTTAATTTCAACACTTTGCGTCTTAATTTTTTTTGTAAAAACATGTACTATTAAATATATTCTCATCTTGGCTTAAAAAAACTTTTAATCGGTCGTTTTTGTAATAAAATTGTATTAAGTTCGAACTTAGTTTAACACTTTCAATCAATTATCCTGTAATTCATCATTACATGCATTTTGTGGCTTCCATAAATAAATTGAATACAAAATAAATAACGAGTTTAGTTTCTGTTTCTAATTCGTAGCTCCAACTTTTATTTTCACTGGGAAACTTCTGGATTTGACTAATAAATTAAGTCCACGTCTCACACACTATAATGAAACAATTATTTTTGTATGCGGAAAAAAGAAAGGTCTTAACTAGGCAGAACAGATATTGATTAAAAATTATACATGGGAAGCGTTAACTAATATATTTAATTTTGCTATTGAGTCAGGAAAAAGAAACACCTCAACACAAATGAATTAGGTATTTTCTCTTATGAATAGATTTAGTTTTTATGTTATAAAAAAGTAATTGGTAATTGAATAAAAATTCACTTGGTACGTTTCATTTAATTTATTATTATTATAATCAAAAGAACTCAACCAATTACCTATCATTGACATGTTCCACAAAGTGATACATGAGAAACAATTACAAGATATCGAAAAAAGTATATTAAATGAATAATTTATTTGTTGATAAAATAATTCATTGCAGGATTTGATTATTGATTATTTTTTTTACTTAGCTCATGGAGAAACATTATTAAATTATATTGATTAATTAAAGCACTTGATTTTGTTTCCTCATTTTTATATTTTCTGCGGCTAATTTATTTCCTCGAGAGTGGCCAACAATCGAAACTAGATAAAGAAAAATTTATACCAGGAAAAGAAAAATCAAGTATATTAATTAATTAAGATAATAATAAAACAATTAATATTAAATATCGATATGTGTTTAACAATAATCACCGCTGTTAGATATTACGAACGAATAATTAACGAGAAAATCAACTCACGAGGATAATTCGTAAGGTTAATTGCTAATTAAATTAATATAGCAAGAGTGGATTGTTACGTAATGTAATCTTATATGGCGTGACATTTTGAGAAATAAGAATCCTCTATATTGTAATAGTCGTAGTTTAATTACATAATTACAGCACTTAAATTATATTTAGCTTTTATTATAAAAAAATCACTTACATTGTTTCACTAAACTAACTGAATTTTAATAAAATGTATTAAAATCCTTTAGTTCGTTGTAGAAAATTAAATAATAAATTTAAAAATACGAAAACATTTCGTGAATCTACAACAATGAGTCTTACTAAGACTACAAAACGAATTAATTTGAAACAACTACTTCTCTAGCTAATACTTCGACAGACATTGAATAATACAAATTAATTTGCGTGTTACAAATAGTACAACTATCAAAGCAACACTAATTTTATTAATTAGAAATGTTTAGTAAAACAAATTACGTGAATTTTGATTATAAAACCTTTATATTTAAACTGTTTTAGCAAGTGGTTAATGAGAACAAATTAATAATATGTATTAAAGTCCTTTAGTTCGTTGTTGGAAATTAACTAATATTTAAAAACCAAATACGAAAACGTTGTTTCCCGAGGCATCTACATCGTTATACTTGTTATTATATAATAACAATACATTATACTATGTCTGTTTAACTGAATTTATTTTGTACAGACAAAGAATTAAGTGTTATTATTATATAAATACGAAAACATTTCGTAAATCTATAATAATGAGTCTTACTAAGACTACAAAACAAATCACTAAAATTATATTTTACAAACAACATATTGAAGCATACTTTTAACAGTTTTCCATCACTGGAGTGTTTTAATGAACAGGTATACCATTTATTTAATATTATATTTACGTTTGCGTTTTATCGACTGAAAAATAATAACTTTACATTATACCAATTTATAGAACACAAACTTTTTTTTCTCAAGATGTTAAAAGTTTCTAACACGACGTTATAAAAATGGAAACAATCAATATTCCTCTAATCACTCTCGAAGTTCACGGGAGAAAACTCGTTGAATACTTATAAGTCAATAACACTTTTTTTCCGCCGACATCATAGCCTTTAGAAACTTTTTTTTATGGACGCAGAGTGGCACAGACTGTTTTGTTGATTGGACAGTGTGTTTCTTTTAGAACTGGGATGAGATAATAAGATTTTTTTTATCAAATTTATATTATTATACGTACGAGAATATTTCATCGTCTCGAATTATAATAAGGTTGTTTAAAATACATAGGTATATTATAAATAATAAGCATGTATGCTATTATAAAATTTATTTTTTACATTTAGATGAAAATACATGATTTATTAAGTCATTGATATTTATAACACACTGGCATAATTATTATAAATATTAAAAAAAGACAAATCCTGTAGCGAGGAAAGAGGGAGAAAATACCACAAGTTTTTCTCCCTCTTTCCTCGCCTCAGGATTTTTCTTGTTTTTAAATATTTATAATAATTATGCCAGTGTGTTATAAATATCAATGACTTAATAAATCATGTATATTCATCTAAATATAAATAATAAATTTTATAATAGCATACATGCTTATTATTTATAATATACCTATATTATTATTTCTGATTGCAGATACAAAAATTTACATATTTAATTTTATTATACAACTAATATTTTACTTTTCTGTGACTCGTTTTAATTACACTGTATCATTTTCAAACTGCACTTAAATTAGAAATAATGAAGGTGTATATACTAAATCTAGAATGCTTCAAGCAGAGGGGTGTAAAAAAATCAATCGAAAATGTACCACGAGATGAACGCCTCAAAAATTCAAGAATTAGAAAGAATGTTTGAGTATTTATTGAGGATCTTCTGATTATTTCTAAAGGTACGCACTAATTTTTCTAAAGGCTTCTTATGGATACATTTAAAATGAAGAGGACGAGTGGAGATGTAAATACCCTGCGATACAATAAGAAATTATTAAATGAAAAAGGTTTCCCTGGTCGATATTACAAAATGATAACAATAACAAATATTATATTAAATTTGTAAAGAATTTGAAAGTAGAAAAACATTTGACGAAGAATTACAAGTGGATTGTAATTTAATTAAATTCCCGGCTCCTCCACCATTAATATAGCGTAACGAATTTATGTAAATATTTTACTTTATTGCGTATTATAACAAAAGATACATAGTAACATTATATTTATTAGAGAGTATAAATTCAGAAAACTGTTTCTTATAGTTTGTCCTTTATTAGTGTACTGAAAACTAAAAAAAATTAGTTTTATTAATTTACAGGTGCAGTATTATGTAAATAATAATTAGAACTAATTTACACTAATTTTTAAGCTTTTGGTACGCTACTGATTGTTTCTATAGTGACAATAACTCATTTTATCATGCATTTAGGACTTAAACGTAAACGCAATTATTATAATATATAATTTAGTTTGATGTTTTCGCGGGTATGATATGTTGTAGCTGGTTTTCGACTTAAATTCCGCGTGGTTTGTAAATTATATTCACAATGTTTCGATGGTCTCTCTGCTATCCATTTCAAGTGTTTACTCTTGTTTATTCAAGATAATTCTGAATGGTAAACACACAAGAGGAAACACTCGAAAAATATGGCAGATAAACCATCGAATCGTTGTGAATATAATTTACAAACCACGCGGAGTATAACCCAAAAAATTCAACAATTATTATTACATGTGAAAAAAGATTTGAGAGAATAATTCCAAATAATAGATCTTTAGAATCCATTACCAGAAACTTTTGGCGATATACTTAAATCAAAATGGCTTCAATTGAACATTCTGAAAAAACTGATGTAAATTCTACAGTTTTTATTAAATCTGAGAAAAACATGACATTAATTTCAAATCATTCATCCTTAAAATCCAATAACTGAAATTCTTGTAGCTATACCCAAAATCAAAAAGCGTCGATTAAATTTGCACTTTTCTCAAAGCAAACAGAAGATTTGGAGAAAACTGTTGTAAGTTCAACAATTATTGTTACATGTGAGAAAAGACATGCGAAATTAATTAATAAAATTAATAAAATAATAAATTTTTAGATTCCACTAACAGAGTTTTTTGTAGTTAACCCTAAAACAAATTGGCGCTATTAAATTCTCGTTCTGAAGATTCAATAGAAAACTAGTGAAATACAGTTAATTAATTATTAATTATTTTGTTGAAGTACATTTATAAATATTAAATACACATCGCAGGTTAACCCTTTTGGATTTTTTCTTAGTAATTGTTCTACCTTGCTTTACAGATATTAATTAAACACTCTGTGCATCATTTTCTTGCAAAACCTTCATTAGAGTGTTTCTGACTTGTTGGTATTTTTTTGGTATAAATTTCACTTATTATTTTATTAATAATAAGTTCTCTAAATTTTAACAAATCAATTTGTTTATTTCCCGATTTCTGATGAATGTACCAAGCATTAGGAACCGATATATGATGATAGTTGATCTCATATATCCCCTTTTTTGGCATTGTAATCATGTAAATATCGGGTTCCATTAATGCTTTCAATAATACCACATGTGTGTTATTATTTCATAAATTAGAAGCCTCTGGGATTTGCTAAGTTAATAATAGTACCTCGTCTGTATTTTTCTTTCGATGGATAATATTTTCTATATAATTGTACTACAAATATATGATAAGTTTTTCAGAAATTCTTCAGCTGATTATAAACTTGTATAATAGCTCTCTGTAAACAATGTTTGCAATTCATTTAACAAGATGTTTATCAATCTCATTACAACATCGTGAAGATGCTCTTTCTTATAGAAACGCCATTTTTCCAGCATAAATGTCTAAATTATTTGTATAACCACCAGGAAATTATAGTTTATATATTTTAATACCATATTGTGCCATATTTCTTAAATAGATTGTCGAAACCTGAGATGACCAATCCAAAGAATAATACTTTCATCAATCACAATATTTCTGCGGGTTTTAATAACACTCTTATATCTATTTGTTTGTGTGTCCACTGCATTTTTAATTTTTTCCAGATAATTAAAATTACTACAATTCTTAAGAACAAGTAGGTACATTATTTTTTTTAGATTTTTTATATTTTAATTATTATAAATATTCTACGGATTCTAAAGTATCTAAGTATTCTGAATATACTAAGATTTTAACATTTTAAATCATATTTCAAAGGTTAAAAAGGTTCTCTAAAAGTCTAAAGATTTGAAAAATATTCTAAAGATATTGTAAAGAATTTAAAGCATACATATTAAATATTTTCTCTAACTTGTGTATTATGTAAATATTAAATAGTTTTAACTTTTTTAATAAATGTAAATCTTTAACAAGAAAAAATAAATGCACAAAAGGAATATTTGTTAATTTAATTAGATTCCTAAAAGATTCTTAAAATCTAATGATTTAGATTTTTCATGGATACTAACAATTATAGCAATTCTTAAGACTTTTAAATTTTAAAGGGTCTAAAGATTTTAAAAATAAGGAAGATTGTATTCTAAATACCGTATGGATTCTAAAGTATTTATTTTAAAAATTGAACAATTCCTATGTTAAACTATTATAAGATTCCAAATTTTTTAAATAATTTTAAAATAGTAGGGGAAGTTTATTTTGATTTTTTTATCGTTTCAAAATTCTAACGATTTACAAGTATTCTGCGGTTAGATAGAATAATTTAATTTTTTTAAGATGCCACGATTTCAAAATTCTGTTTCAAAACAAATGTTTTCGAGTCTCTAAAAACGATTCTAAAATATTTATTTCAAATATTACTAATATTTTAAAGATTAGAATTATTTTAGAGACCCTAGAAGCTCTTCATCTAAGGTCTTTAAAAATGTTCTAAATTCTTATGTTAAAATATTATGGGATTCCTAATTTTTTTAAATAATTTTAAAGCTTCTTCTCAGAAGCACATTAAGGGATTTCTTTTTAGATTTTTTTATGATTTAAAAAATTCTAAATATTTCAACTCTTTTGCGTTTTTTTTAAGATGCTACGATTTCAAAATTCTGATTTCAAATTAATTACAATTGTTCGCGAGTCTCTAAAAACTTTAAAGACTTAGAATGGATTTCTAAATATTAAAAATAACAGAGGAAGGTTTCTAAAATATTTTAATCAAAGATTCTAAAAATATTCTAAAAATTTCAAAGATATACAATTCTCAAAATGTTAATTTAATTTGGTCTCCTAAGATTTGATAAATTCTACAGATTCTAATATTCTAAGGTTTTGATTATATAAAGATGTTATAGATTTTCAATATTCTACCAATTCTAAAGTATCTAAAAGATTGTAAAAATACTAAAATTTCAAAGTGCTTAAATATTATAAAGATAATAAGGTCCTGAAGTGGGTGTTCACTAACCCACAATTCAACTAATATATAATCGAGAAAGTTTTAACAATTTATTAAATATTCTGATACTTTTCAAACCAAATATTTTTATCAATGTCTAAATATTTTTATTAAATTTTCTTTGGTAGTAAATTAATTAAAGGGGGTAAACTAGAGTCGAACATAATTCATTACTGTAAAATCGTTAAAATACCGTGGTAAAAAACATAGAAAATCGTGTTTTATTTCATCCTGCATTTGGTCTTAAAGGGTAGTTAGGTCCCAAAACCTACAATTTAATCAAAAAAGAAGAGTTTTACTGCATTACAAAGTAATTAACTAGAATGTTTCATATATTTCTAATCAAATATGTCATGTACGTAATTTGTAAATATTTTTAGTAGAAAACAAACAAATGATGAGTGAATAAATAGAAATAGAGATACAAACACTGAAATAATGATGCAAACAAGAAAGAGCAACCACCAAAAACAAAAAACAGAATCAATCGAAAGTGAAAAGGAAAAAAACAAACAAAAAAATACTAAAAATCCTAAAGGAATTACACACTGCTGTAAATTTCATGAGCACAAAATTCGACGAAATACAAAGAGAAAATAAAAAAACTCAAAAAAAATATGTTAAAAGATAGTAGAAAACAAAACGAACTACTAGAAGAACGCGTACCGGAGAAAACCGAGAAAGACAAAATAAAAACATAACATAATTTTAGTAGGAGTAGAAATGCAGGAAAAGAATGAAAAAAACAGACAAATTTGTAACAAAAATCATAACAAATCTGAACATAAACATAGAAATAAATCAAATTATAAATGCGTACAGGAAAGATGAACATAACGAAAACAGCCTTATAATAGTAAAACTCGCAACCAAGAAAGTAAAAACACACATATTAACAGGAAGGCCAAAAAATAGGATCTATAACTACAACGGAATGTAACTTGAAAAAAAACGAAATATATATCAACGAACAACTTACCACATTAACAAATACACTATTCTACAAAGTAGAATTTAAGAAAGAAAATAATTACAATTATCTATGTACTAGAGATGAATATATATATATATATATATATATATATATATATATATATATATATATATATATATATATATATATGAAAAACCGATACGAGTCACAAAAAAAAATCAAAACCCACTCTGATATTTATTTAATTAATTTATTTATTATCCAACAGTTACAATTTGAATTAATAATACGATAATATTATTATTATAGATATAGACAATATAAATTAAAACAATATATAAGTAAATAGAAAACACCACACAGACATATACAATAATGTTCAACATATTCCTGCACAATGTTAGCAGCCTACAAAATAAATTCCACGAAATAGAACTTCTCCCAGCAATAAGATTGATAAGATAATTGCAATCACAGAAACATGCAGAATACAATTCACGAGATACACGAGGAGGAAGCATAGCAATATATATATATATATATATATATATATATATATATATATATATATATATATATATATACGACAAGATACTCTGTATAAGATCAAAACTAACAAAACAATAAACAAAATACAAATAATCTCAATTAAAAAAAAACAAAAATGACTTATACGAAATCCAACAAATGAGATAATAAAAGAAGAATACTGCGTACAACGACGAAAAACAACAAAATTAATAAAACACACTAAATTACAATACTACAAAACATATTCCAAAAAATACCAATAACCCATATATATTATCAAAAATTATAAATAAAGAAATAAATAAACAGAGTAAAAAAGAAAATGACATCGAATTAATATGCAAAGTAAATGAGGATATTACAAAAAAATAACCTAAAAATAGCCGAAGAAATAAACTTATATTTCGCAAATGTCGGAATTTTTTTTTTGCGAAAAACAGAAAAACACAGGAAAAACCACACCAAAAATAACAACAAACAAACAAATCAAGGAAATGAAACCCCAACATAGAACGTACACAAAATGAAACAAGATAATAATGGAACTAAAAGATAACAAAGCACCAGGCTTTTACAAAATAACGAACTACATCATAAAACAAATCAAAAATACATTAATAGGAATCCTTATAAAAATAATAAATGCAGTAATCGACAAAGGAGAATACCCAAAATATATGATAAAATCTACTATCTTACCAACACATTAAAAGGACATAAAACAAACCCAGACAACTACAGATTTTTGAATATATAAAAATTAGTTGGAGGGTGTGGTAGGGTCTATTTGTTCACTTTATACATACCTATAAACACTGAATTAAACATTTATTTAAAATTTATTGCATTTATTGCCTGTTGCATATTATATTCCCGGCGCATCCACCATTTATAATACATTAATATAGTCTGCCAATACTGACGTAGTTAAATCAAAAATCAATATGATTTATAATATTTTAATAAGCAGTGGTATTAATAAAGATAAATATTTAACCTATTATTTAAATTATTATGTTAAATATTTTAATATTATAAATCCACAATTTGAAATTATCTATGATATAAAATATTAGTGTTATTAGTTAAAAACGTTGTTTTTATCAAAATATTTTATTTTTATTTTTAGAGTAGCCAATTAAAATAAATTTAATTAATAAATCTATATCAAAGATATATGCTTATATATTCTAGCGTGCAATTATTGATTGATGAAAGGTTTCCACTTATAAAATAAATCTGTACATTCTAAAGTTTTTTTGTATCTTACTGATATCTGATGTCTTGTATCGGTAAAACTTTCTCGCTTAATATATTAATTTGATTGTGGATTAGATAACACACACACACACACACACACACACACACACACACACACACACACACCAACCTTACATATACTTTTTCTAGGTATAAATAAAGATTTAGTTTCCAGTAAACTAAATAAAATTGTAAATGATAATAAAATAAATCTTAGTGTTTCTTTTGTATTTGTAGGGTGATGGGTGTGTAATCTTTAAGCCATGTTTCAAACAATTTATTACAATCGAGAGTTTACCAAAAATATTTACAAATTCATATAAAAGAAACATTCAATAGAAATAATAGACAGATAATAGAATTTTTTAATGTTTCACCAAGAGATAAGTGAGAAAATTATTCAAGAAATATTCAATAGAAATATTATCCAATTTTTATTACATCGGTGAATCCATCTATGTGTTTTGAGTGATGTGCAGGGTGGATTGTAGGTTAGTGGCCACCCATCAGAACAAAATATAAACATACAAAGACACGCCTAAATAATATTCATTTCACTTAATCTTTTTATTAACGTCATGTTGTTTATTTTCCTGGAAATTTATTCAGCATTTGGATCTGACTAAATTTCGGGTTGAGTAATGTGAAGTGTTCTATATTATAATGAAGGAAATAAAATTCCTTACCTCACTTATAATAATCAAGTAAGGATTTTTATCTCGTTCATCATATTTTAGATCTAAAGTAAATATGTACATGTAGGGTGGGTGGGTGTATGGCCTCTAACACACAATCTAATCTTAACAATTTTTTATATTATTATAAAATAGAAAATATTAGAAAAAAACAAAAATACTCCTCGAGTAAACATCTACTTTCGGTCTATGAATGTTCACCAAAAGCTTTTCAGTTCCAGTTTTTAACGATAAAACCTTAAGTTTAAAGTTTCATCTCAATCAGATCATTCGTTTTTTAGATACAGCACCCACGGACAGACAGACAGACTGACAGACAGACACACACACAGACACAAATACAGGGAAAGTAAAAAACTTTAAAATGAAATTATCTTTCTCGTACTATATTTAAAATTTTTATAAAGTATAAAATCATTTTAATTTTTACGTTTTACGTTTTACTTATCCACGAATAATGGCCATAATAACCGAAATTATGCGTTATATTATGATAATACTATATTACTAATAAATTTCATTTCAATAGAATAAAACATTCAATTGTTATTAACAAAATAAATCCTAATAATTTTTAAATTTTAAAGATTAATTCCGACTTAGCTATAAACTTAGAATGTAGATATGTTGTATAAAATAATAATATTTTGCCCCTAGAAAAGTATGGTCCAAAAATTTCCCCACATTAACGGGACACCCTGTATATACAGGGTTATTATTTTTTTATACATTGTCAAATAGAACGTCAATCATATTGACATTGAATTCCCACATTAGGGACAAAAATGCCTGGATTTAAGGCTAAAATACACCTAAATATTGGTTTCTCGTGCGTTCCTGCATGGACGTCAGCAGAAGAATACTTCGAGGTACGAGTGGTGGATCATCTAGAATGAACGTAATGCCCAATTCTCGTGCGGTCTAAATTATGTAATTAATATTATTTATGTATTTTTTGTATGCGTTGGGCTGTTTTGTTGGTACAGAATTAAAAGAAATAAACATAACCATATACGGTACGGAATATTGTGGCTAAAATATGTGACTTTCAAAAAGTTTCATTTTGCGGATATATCGGAGTCTATTAGGGCTACTTTTTAAAATTAATTTCATAATATACAGGGTGTCCCAAAAACCATAATAGTATCAAAGTTGTTTTTTTTTTAATGAAACACCATGTGTTTTATTGTATTTTTGGATTCTTCGATCAAAATAAGTGTGTGTTTTAATAAGATTTTTAATACCCAAACCTTATGGCTTTTGAAATAATTTGAATTTTGTAAAAATCTAACCTAATTTTCATAATAAAAATATAAAATTCCTTTACGTTGTAGAAAATTAGCTAATAATTAGAAAAACCTCGATAATATTTCGTAAAATCTACAACGAATATTTTCATGTTTCACATACTTAAGAAGTATTTAGGTTATGCTAAATTTTCAGTAAAGTGTTACAATAGATCATATTTTATTACCCCAAGTATGAAAAACTTGCCATTCTATACAGGAGGTACAAAAATTAAAATTAAACAAATGAGTATTTTAAGTGGATATAACACCAATTATTTAAATGGAACGCCATAATTTTTAACTTACCTAGATTCGATTACCTAGCGAATGGTATTTATAGTTTTAGCGTTAAGTCTTCGCATTTTTGCAGAAAATGCCAAAATATCGTGTATTGCACCTTGAGGTTTTTTCAAATAAAGTTCTTATGTATCTATTTAGTTAGAACAGTATGTGAAACATAAAAATAAAAATTATTTCAAAAACTTTACGGTTTAGGTATTAAAAATCTTATTAAAACACACACTTATTTTGATTGAAGAATCCAAAAAATGCAATGAAATGCAGACCGTTCCATTAAACCAACACAACTTTAATACTTTTAGGGCTTTTGAGACGCCCTATATATGAAATTAATTTTAAAAAGTAGCCCTAGTCGACCTCCATATATTCCCAAAGTAAAACTTTTTTAAAGTCATGTATTTTGAACACAATATTCAATTCGTGTAACCCTGTATATACTACAAATATTTATTATTCGTGTTGCTTAGCACATAGTATAGGGTTCTTGTTACATTATTTGATATATTTTTGAAAGAAGTAAGCGCTTCTATAGCGTATATTAAAATTTTACTGCATACAATACATATTAATATCCCGGCGCATTCACCATTTATGACATATGAAATATCTGCTAATATTCATACATATTTTACCGTAGTAAAATCAAGGAACAATATAACTTACATTATCTTACTAAGTAGCAGCTTTATTACGTACAATTGTATATTTTAATATAAAGTTATTTATTTTATGTAAAAAATCCGTTTGGAAATACTTTTAGAAAATTTCAAAATTGTATCTATAAATAAAAAATAAGTCGGAGTAGTTAAAATGACTTAATTAAATACTTTATTCTTATTTTCTTATAAAGTATTCAAACAAATCAAAATTAATTAATAAATATCTATAAAAATCACTCGTGTAATTTATTGATTGAATTATGGATAAAATGATTTTATTATACATTAAGCTGCACTACATTTACTTTCAAATATAAATAAGAATTTAGTTTCTTATCTAAAAAAAAATGTATGATATTTTATGTAAAGTAAAGGATTCAATTGATAGATAAGCTTAAACTAATATTACAATAAATTTATGATAATCTTGTTTTTTATTTATACAAATTCACATAGATAAAACATTGAATCGAAAAAGTATTCCACTAGTTAATTATTGAATAAATCGGCGAAACTTTCTCGGATGACATATAAATTGTATTGTAGATTAGAGGCCAACCACTTACCTTACATTTTCTTGTTTATTCTAAATACAACTACTTATTTCATTTTCCAGAAACTAAACAAAAACGTGTTTATAACAAATTAAACTTTAAACACAACCTTGGTATAGACAAATTTGTATACAAACAGGATGACAATTTACTAAAAACATTTATACATTGTAGCAAATACAACAAAATCAATCAATAATAATAAATAAAAGGTGTTCAAAATTAACGCAAGAATTGAATTAAATATAAAACACCCTTTTTAGTCTCCAGATTGTTATTCTTTTATATTTATATTAAATTATTAAATCATAATTATATAGGATTATTTAAGGAATAACACATGAGACAATTGGCCTCCATGGCTTTGCTGGTTAAAATGTTTTATGGCTATTCTGTAGAAATGTGGTTGGATTTCGTCATTTAATTTCCTCCTGTAATGCACTAGTGGTTGTGGGATTGTTGACATAGACTTTTTAGGTTGAAATAGTCGAATAAAAAAATCGATTACTGTCCATCACACGTTATAATGGATCAATTCTGATCATCGAAACAAGAGAGTACACAACCAAAAAAATGTATGGTATGGGGCACCCTTTTGTTGATATTACATATTGGTAACTACAATATTATCCAATTTTTGGCATAACTGTGTTATAATATTAGTAGAAATCTGTTGCTGCTTGAAAAGCCTCATTTTCATAAAACTATGGTCTTAATGCCCTCAACCCAATATCCGCATCAAACAGTGACATATTGTGGATGCATTGGTTTTTCTCTGAATTCTAAACAAGGTAATTTTTGCGTTTAACAAAGCCATCAAGGTGAAAATATATGAAGCATATTTTCAGCTTGATATAGCCATCAAGTTAATTTACTTCGGATGATTAGGCTCGAAAAATTAGCATCCACTTGTTGATGTTCAATAATCTATTTAATAAACTCTCTTTGTTGTGCATGATCATTAGGCTTCAGTTGTTATGTTAGTTGGATTGTGTAAGCCTGGATAATCGGTGTGTATACCTGTGTGTTTAGCGTCTCCAGCTGATCCAGTCCCTGCATTTTTCAATTAATTTCTTCACAGTTAATAAAGTTAAAACAAAGTTTCGACCATATTTTCTATGAAATTTTTAACATAGTCGTCGAACACGTTGTTGCATCCATTTTTATTAACCCTAAACTCTCAGCTGTCAAATTGTTTTTTTTTCCAGTTGCAAATAATTTGCTGCACATACAGTGGCAAAATTAAATTTTGCGTTAATTTTGGGACACCCTTTATATGTGTATCGAAGGGAAGTAACAATCGTACTTGTTGAGATGCAAATATATGATATAATAAATTTAATTTGAAGTCCTCTCCTTAGAGGAAAACCTTCTGTGGCAGTACTAGTATCGAAGCTGGTAAGAGTGGAAGAATATCAACTCAAAAAAGAATTATGAATAATAAGCCATTCCATTTTTAATCAAAATTTTTGTGAGAATTTATTCTTACATATATATTTTTATTTTATTATGAAAGCACAGTGGATAAATAAATACTATCAAGCTGTTATGTCGTTTTTTGCATATATTGCGATTCCTCCATGTTTATTTTCTTTTTTTCTGCAAAAATATGAAATTAGATGATATCCGTCAATTTTGTAAGGTTCAAATTGATTTATGGTTTTCCAATATTCTATCAAGGTTATGATTTGATCCATAAAATCCAATACTGTAGTATTGTATGGTTTAGAATGTTGATAGCAGTCTTAATCGATTGTACAATTTTATTTAAAAACTGAAATGTATTACTTTCCATAATTTTCTTGTTTGTTGTATTGTTATGAAAAATAACAAAAATACTTTTACTTAGTTAATATCACAACGTTTATTAACGTCAATCAGTTGTATTGTTATGTTGTCTTTGTGAAATCAGTTATATTATTTTAATTCAAGTATTTCGTTAAGGTATTTGTTGTAACATCAGGGTTTAAGCTATCTACATGATGATGTCCCAGTTGCTTAACCCTTCGTATTTCAGCAGTTGGTTTATAATCTCTTGATCTCTTGGTTTCATTCGTTGATCTTTTTTCCTCTATGCCATAGTACTCCATCTTTTGGTGTCAGGTTGCTCTTTGTCACTAATTTCTATCGTGTTATTTTGTTTATTCGGTTGCGTACTAAGTTGCAGCGGAAGAGGTTAACTGGCAAAATTATTATTATTATAGACTAATTCCACTGAATTGAAAAATTCACTATGTTTTAACCACAAATAATGATTATTTGTGGTTAAAACATAGTGAATTTTTCAATTCAGTGTAAGTATGGATTACCACGTAGTAACGGTCGCAACCATTCTCTTTATTATAGACTAATTCATTTAAATGATGCTTTATTGAGGTTGAGATTTTTTGTTCGAGAATTCTGCAAAATGTGAGATTTTTTCGGGATTTATTTTCCTAAGTTTTATTTTTTGTTCTATTTGTGTAAAATTTTTTGCTCTATTCTAGAACTTTATTTTAAGTTATAATACTTTTTGTAAAATTTTATTTTAAACAACGATCTAATTAAATTTTACAAGTATTTAAAAACATTCATCTAAGGTCGATAGCTAAGAAGAGGACGAAGAAACATAAAAATTATTATAATTATATATTGTAAAACTATCTACAATGAAGATGTTTTCTCTCTCTTTATTGATATTTAGGCTACATGCTTTAGTGTTACTTAATTATTATTAAATCTTGAATCAAAAGACATTTAATTAAAATAAAGTTGATAAATATTTTATAAATGTTTTTTTTATGTTACTTAATTTTAATTAATTACATTTTATGCTTAATTCCTTAACATTGATGCACAGTCATTCTCACAAAAGAAATTTAATAATATCACGAAATAAATTAATCTGATGCATGAAATAAGTTTGGTTTAAAAATTAAATTTCAGAGGTATTCCCAGAGCACTCAGTGTACAATCGTATTTTTGTCTTTGGGTTAAAACGGAGGAATATTTTTTTTATTAAACTTAATATGATTTGGCGAATTCGTGAAATTTAATGAAACGTACGCATTGCTTCTTTTTATTAAACATTTCTCTTAAAAACGAGGCTTTGTATACTAATTTAAAAAAATAAAATTCTTTCAACATATAAACGCTAATAAAAATTCGTTAGATTTAAAAAGTGCGTAGGATAAAATTCAATTCAAATATATATAATATAAACGGATTTTAAATATTGTTGTAATGAAAAAAGAGACAAGATTATTTTGTTTTACCACTTTTAACGCCTTCACCATTAAACATTAAGTATTGTTAATATTCTTAGTATTAAATAAGGAAAATAAGGATTATTTTCCAAACAATTGCGTATTTTGAAGAGTTTGAGAAATTAATTCATCGTAATTTTTTTGTTTCAATTTTTAAATAAATACGTAATTTATACTTAAGTAGTTTCCTTTTTATTTTTTCATCGAAAAGAAAACAACCATTAAAAATCACTAAGTGCGTTTGGATTTAGATCCTCGTGAACGTCTGTTTAGCATCGGGCGATTTCTTCGTGTGGGGGGGATTATGGCACTTAGCATAAACGGAAGGTTACCGTAAACGATGCGAAATGACTTCGATCGTTATTAATGTGACAGTGCATGAAAGCTTTTGTATACCCTTCATCACATCTCGAACGTAACAATTTTATCTACTAAACCATATGCCCGTTCCCGGCATACTTCGCATTTATTTTAAAAGGGCACCTCGTGGTATTGATCAATGGGCATAATATAAAGCAAACGCCTCGATTTCCTTTGATGCGGAATCCAGAGCGAACGTACATTCAATTTTTCACGTGGAATCCTTATTTCATTAGATAAGCCGTTTAAAATATCTGTATGGCATTGTTATTTACTTATCTCTTTGATATTTAAAAGCAAATTTTAAACAAATATTTTTTTTTATATAATAATATAAAATAAAAGAGTAGTGAAATTTAGATAATTCATTGATATACATATAGAGTTTATCTAAAGATTAACCTTCAGACACTCCTCAATTTTTAAAAGTAGTCTACGATAAGATTATTGCAATAAAGAATTAATGAAAAGGAATTAAGGAATTCATCAAATATCAATAATTGCATGTGCCAGAATAAAGAAGTTTGAAATATAAAAACAGGCGTAGATTTTAAAGCAATGTGAATATGAAATCTACTTAGCAAATCTGGACAATTGACTAAACTGTTAATAATTTTAAAACCAATTTTTACATCGGTCTTTATCCTTCTGGTTTCCTAAGGATATTTTAAAAATAGTTTTAATAGTTCAATGTTAACGAATAACTGGAACTTGTAAATAAGGAATTTTATAATTATTTTTCTTAACATGCTCAACCCTATCGATGTCATGGCATGCACAAGGACTCCAAATAACAGAACAAGATTCTTTACTATTATGCCTCTCATATCTATATACGTTGTAACAATCTGGAAATAATTCTGAATCCAGAATACCTTGTTTTATCCAAGTTTCAGTTATTAGAAATATATCATGATTAGAGGATGTCACGCTATTAAAAATGTATTCGTTTTAGTGTTTAAATCTCTGATACAATTTGGTAAAATATTGATAAATTATTGTTCTTCTTTAAAAAATTTTTGGAGGATCCGATTTCGATATATATTTAGGTTTATTATTAATGAAACGAATGGTTAAGTTTGGGTTATTTGGGTTACAAATCTGAAAGAGAAATTGAAGAGAAGTCAACAGGCTTAAAAAATGTAAAAAAATACATTTCTGGAAATTTTTTAAATCTTCGAAAAAAATTAAAAGCAAAGAAAATTTCTCGAAGAAAAAATGTTGCAAACTTTTAGAATCTTTGAAGAAAATTAAAGGTATCCCGTGGAGAAATTTCTGAAAAATTTTATAATCTAAAAGTAGGAAGTGAAATCCTTAAATAAAATAAAAGTCTGTAAGCGAAATTGTTGCAAAATTTTAGAACCCTTGAAGAAAGTAATAGATATCCCGAAAAGAATGTTCTGAAAAATTCTAGAACATAAAAATAGGAAAACAAATCCTAAATGAATGAAAAATATGTAACAGAAAATACAATAAAATTCTACAGATCAGAAAGAGAAATTGCTGCGTAGTTCTTGAACTCTAAAAAAGTTAGTAATTCAAAAAGAGATTTGTCCGAAAAAAATTATTTCTACAATTTCTACATACAGCCTAGAAAAGATATTGCAGCCAAATTCAAAAAAAATTAAAAAAAATCTATAACTTTCTGGAAAGTTCTATAAGCTTAAAAAAATAATAACATATGAAAGGAAACAAAAATAGAAAAAGATTCCAGAAATCTGAATGCTTACAAATTCTTTAAAAACATAATATAATTGCTGTGAACTTCTACAAATTTAAAAATGAAGTAGCTGCATAATTCTAGAATTCTTAAATAAAACAAACGTGCAATTTTTAAATTAAAATGCTAAAAAAGTCTGACAAGATAAAATAAGCAAAATTTTTAAGTGCTAAAAATCCATAAAACTGGGAGAGAAATTGTAAAAAAATTCTCGAAAATCCTGAAAGTGAGAAATGGTAAAAATTCTTAAAAATGTGACAAAAATATTAATTTTTTTTAATTCTCTAAGTGAAGTTTCTACAAAAGAAGCAACCATGAAACCTGAAAATAGAAATCAGATAAATTCTAGAACCATTGCAGAAATGCTAGGAAACTAACGTTAAAAAATTTTCCTCAAAGAAAATTCATAAAATTTCGAAGATAATTTCCCGAAAGTTAAAAATGGTAAAATGCAACAAAGGTTTATTTGATTTTTTATAAGTTGGTGATTCTAACTTGCAATTTTAAAATTTTTGAGATCTCAACAAATATCAGCAAAATTTTAGTGCTAAAAAATCTAAAAAATTAATAATAATACAGCAAACTATCACAGTTTAAAACTTTTTTAAATTCTCTAAGTGAAGTTTCTGTAAAATGAAACTAAGGGAAATTCTAGAACCATTGTAAAAATGCTAAAGAAACTAACGTTAAAAAATTTTCCTCAATGAAAATTCCCAAAAGTTAAAAATGATAAAATGCAACAAAGATTTCCTTAAATTTTTTAATTTGGCGAGTCGAACTTAACAATTTTAAAATTTTCGAGGACAATTCTTTAAAATCACAACAAATATCAGCAAAATTTTAGTGCTAAAAAATCTAAAAATTTAAAAAATAATTCTGCAAATATTCACACGGTCCGTGTGATTTAAAAGTGACGAGACAAGAGTTGGACAACGGAAGGAAATACAAAAAAGGCATAACATATAAAATACATGTTGATGTACAAAATTAATTAAAAAGTAAAACATAAAAAGTTAAAATCAAAATTATTTCTCTTCGTTTTTTAATCCTCTATTATTTTACTTTTATCCTAGAACCAGATCTTCTCTACTATAATCATTTCAAATATCTCCTGCAATTTGAAGTATCATCTGCATATAATTACACATATTTATACATTACTAAGAGCTCATCAATTCCTGCAAAGATTATTGATTTATTTCAATGTTGGTTTGCAAAATGGCGAACTAAAATCAAATCACAAACCAATTCTTTATAATAGCACTAATTCTTCTTTACAAAGTCCTAATTTCTCAAACTATCATCCCTATCTCAATTTCTGTCAAGTGTTTAAGCATAACCATTGATAAAAAAAATCAATAAAAACACTGTTATAATCAAAAGTAAAATAACTTCTGGGGAAATATACTTTAGAAACTACGTTAGGTGGCTTCTCCCAAAACTACGGTTAAAATATATAAAATGAATGCCCTCCTATTATTTGACTATGGTTGTGCTCTATATACCAATTACAACAGTCCAGTCTGTATAAGGGATATTGAAACTAAAAGGTATGAAATGACACTGTGGGTATAAATTAAGTCCTTATTAGAAGTATTCACCATAGGCTTGAGTATAATGGTAATATTGATTAATGAGCCGAAGGATTTTATGTTCTCAGAACTTTTGTGACCGTGATGAGTTTGTCCTTGTCCTTGAGTTCGTCGTTCGAGTTGAAGTTCCACCCTTTCATATTTTTTTTTTGCATTGAAATTGCAGGGCAACATGTCTGGGTTGTAGAGTGGATGATCAAGCTGCTCTCACTTTTATTTGGCTAGTTCCGCGTATTTGACCCTGCAGACGAACCGACGAACGTTATTATGGAGCAGAACTGCACCCTCTGTTGCAGTCCCGGTCTTTTGTTCTTAATCGAGTTTTCGGAGTATCTTACAGTACTTTTCGGAGTTAATTGTACTTATGTGTTCGTGAAATTTAACAAGAAGTGGACTTTGAACATCAAAAGCGACGGCGAGCACATCTTTCTTACTGAAGCCACAGCTTTAAACTTTTTAAGGGATGTTGACAACGCACCCCTGCATGCGGTCTTGATTTATTTCTGGCTTAGGTATCAGCTCTCTTAACCTGTGATGATCCGCTCCAGGAAAGTAGGGTCTTTTCTCAAAGCAATCAAGAGCCTACATTATTGTGGCGGTTCTTCTCTATCATCAAGAAGTAAGTCACAGCAAACTGCAAAGTTGATGTGGAAAAGATGTCGCCATTCATTAAGAAGTACCTTAAGTCGGCTGTAACCTCGGGCTCCCACGTCTAGACGAAAGGCAAGGACGCATCTGGATTATCCAAACTCGCTTCCAGTTCATCGCTGAGGTCGCCAGTGGAACAGAGGCCAAGGCTAAAACCGCTAAGACGGAAAAATCACCTAAGAGAGCAGCGAAAAGTGATGGCCGAGGTGGAGACAAGAGGTAGACGCAGGAGAAAAGAAATCCTCGGCCGGAAAGGCGAAAAGAGCCTCATCCGCCCATTGCTTCCTAGAAGAAGGTAGCAAAATCAAAGGCAAAAAAGGCGACCAAGAGAGGTCCTACGAAAAAAGCCAAAGAACCCAAGCTTCTCTGAAAACAGTCGCAAAGAAACCGTCTCTAAAAAAGAAGTAGTCGACGACCACCATTATTTTTTTTAATGTGTGAACATGTGATAACGGTAGAACCTGGGGAAATGTGGCTACCAAAACAGATGTTGAATTGCAAGCACCCTAAGCAGTTATTTCTGAAAGAAGTGAGTCTCGTTACGGTCACAGGAGTTCCACGAATGCAGATTCTTTCAATGGAATCGTTGTGCTCCTATTTCTTTAAATAAAGATTTCATTTATACTCACAGTTTCGTTTTAACCCTTTTCATTTGAACACCATCAGTGTGTATTAAGTAAAATAAACTAGATATGTTTCTAACATATCATTGACAGTAGTTCAGTTCCTAATTATTAAATATATAGATTGAAAATGTGAGTTAATTGAAGTAAATTTCATAAAAAACTTACCAAAGCATCATTACATAGTACGGAGTCCAGCAGACGAAAAAGACTAAGACGATGATGATAGTCATCTTAAGTGTGCGTATTTTCGCTCTTCCCAAAAAGCCCAGACTGGATCTACGAATTCTATCAGCTGTAAGAAAAAGTAAATACGTTAATTAAACAATCAAAGCTTTAACGTTGATTATTTGTTGTGTATAGTACCTACATATTAGAAACACCTCATGATTTGACTTTGACTTTGAATAAAGCACTAATGACCTTTCTTCACACTTATTAGCAGCACTAATCCATTGATAATGGTCATTTTGTGTTCGAAATGTACATTTGGTTAATTCATATAAAAGTGTGAAGAAAGGTATTGCTTTATTCGTTAAATTATTTTGATATTCACGTAACTCAATCAATCAATTTAAACTTAAACACCTCATGGTTTGGGGTGGATGAGTAGCGTATAACCCATCTTCCAATCAATACAACACAAATGAGGGTCTTAATTAATAATGCGCAATAATAAAATTGATGGGCTGAAAGACCACCGGTCGATAGCCAATGGAAAAAAGAAGAGAAACATCATAGTAATTGTTGTCGTATTATCAAATGTAACACTACTTTCAATAAAGATGTTTATATCTCTAAAATTTACAGACTTGTTTCGAACTTTGGCTCTTATCAGTTGATGATTCTTTTCTATTTTGATAAGAGCAGAAGAAATCCAAAATATACATTCTTACAGTATGGTAGTATATAGTATAATAGCGAAAACAGAATATTAGCAATTAAAGCAACAATAATGAAAGAAAGCTATATGGTAAGAAAATACAAGGACGATTTAATATTAAAGGAAATAATGGTGACTTCCGGAGGAAAATTTGATAGGAAATACACTAAGAGTGGGATATATTGTATTGTATTGTATTTAACCTTTATCTAACATGCATTACATAAATAAATATATTATTCTACACAAACCGCAAGAAAAAAAATATATGTATACAAATAATAAAAACAGAGAGAGATAAGGGAAGAATTATTTAGAAAAGGATATGATAGATATAACAAACTCAACAAAAAAAAACTAATAAAAGCACTACGATTATTTAATATATTTAAAATAGCAAAAGCAACGAAAAAATAAAATTGATAGCAGTTTGGATAAAGAAGGATTTATAAAATGTAGTTTGCATTAAGTGTAAATACAAGGACGGTGTTTGGCAAAATGATTTCGAAGATCAGGTAACTGGAAAGGATTGAAAAATATATTTTTAACAGGAATTTAATATTTATCGTATGATAAAGTTTAATTTGTGCGTGTTTATGTTTGAATTTGTATTTAGGGCATAATTTCCTTGGCATATTTTATTATAAACATTCCGGAAATGTGCGCCTTCAAATATTCATTTGACGATTTATAATCCTATTAAATAGCCGGAAGCAACACATCTTTAATCGCCTTTGGCTATTAAGAGCTTTAGCAAAGCGGCTTACATTAAATGTTTTACCACCGTGAGGTTATTTTAAATCCTCAGATTTACGTATTAAATTCATTTGTCAGAAACAAGCAAATGCTTTGTGTTTGTTATTAATTGAATCACAAATATGATTATTTTATGGAACGCACAATTTAATAATGTAATATAAGGTATAAATATAAATTCTATGATGTGCGGAGAATTTAATAATGTGATATAAATATAAATTCTATGATGTGCGGAGAATTTTTACAGAACGACTGTGGACAATGGTTATTCTAGTGCAAAGCTTATGTAGGTGTAAACACTTTAGAAACAGGTACAAACAAGTAGAATTTTAACGTGGGCGATGCGTATGAGTTTTAAACTTTTTGTTAACTACTAACTATTACTCAAATTAGTAATGGCTTCATTTGTATTGGTTTAAACAAGTTGAGTTGCGTGGGATGGTCAAACATTCTATTTAATCAGCGCAGGGCCGAAAGCTGCGAGCTTCATTATTCAGATATTACATTTGATGAATAGAGAGATATAATAGTATTCAGCGAATAAATTATGTACACTAGTCTGGATAAATATAAGAATATAATTAATTTATTAATTTCTTGCTCTGAAAATTTTAATAAACATATATTAATAAAATCTGTTTGATGATAATTATATAGAGGCGTGCCTTTTTTTTTGTTATATTAGTTTATGATTATTATATTAAATAGAGATAATGTATATTTCTAAAATGAAATATTAATTTTCAGTATTGATTTTTTCATTAATATTGTTTAATGTAAGTTAGGTGTATAAAAACAAAAGGGGGACTTTTATCCGATTTATTCCAGCTGAATTCAATTTACTCGTAATCCATTTTTCAAAGCAGGTATTAATAGAATTATAATCATTATACTTAAAATTAAATTCAACTATACTATTATTTTAATCACTTTGGTAATTTTTCGTAAATGAAATACGATAATACTTTCAAATAATTATTTTGTTGTTCTCCATTTCTTCAGGTAAAAAAACGAAATAAATATTTGTGTGTAATTTAAAAAAATTACGAAAAGTTACCAAAATGATTAAGATTATGAACTTTCAACAAGTAACAGCCTCAACTATTCAGTTATTTACTATTATCGTTATTAAGTTTAATTGAAATTTCATAAGCAATATGATGTACGTATAATTTACACTAGCAACAGAAGTACATATGCTTTTGACTAGTTAGTTACTTAGAGACGAGTAAATAAAATATTTTTTGTATTTGAATAAAATAGTTTGTGTTATTTGAAGGCATTCATATGTAGAAATATTTAAAAAATATGTTGCTAACTTAAAAAGAAAGAAATTTTGAGATCTTAGGTGTAGTGGTAGAATTTTAGTTCTGAGATAATATAAAGATTTTTTTCACAGAGTATTTAGGAGTAAAATACGATTTTTTTAAAAAGGTGGGTTTTAATTGCCAACACTCTGGTGGAAGTGTTGATATATGAATCTACTGGCCGAAACGGTTGATTAGGTTTGTGGATTTTTGTCAGTCCATAAATGAATTTTGTTTAGAACTTAGAATTTTTTGAATTTGATAAAAAATGTTATTAATATTGGACAGTAGACTTTTTATTTAATTTCGAAAAAATAACAATACATTTGAGTTTATTATTGTGCAATTATCACCAATTAATTTTTGAAATTATTATTAATTTTCGATTGTACAATTAACCGTGCACGTTTCATATATACATTTTTCAAGTTCTTTAAATCTTTAAATATTTCACAGTCGGTTCTTAAAATTGTAGATTTATATCTTGCTTTTCTGATTGTGTTTATTTAGTCAATTCAGTGTCACGCAAGGTGAGGTGTACCTCAGGGATCTCTACTTTCCCCTTTATATATAACCCTTTTTGAAACAATATATTTCAACTTGATCCAACATACTTCATTCCCACCATATATTTTTGATACTGCACTAATAGCACATGCAACCACCCTCTCTACTGCCCTTAACTCACTATAAATAGTATTAAATTTCCTACAAAACGTATTTTTAATAGTGCATTGAAAAAAACCTTACAAAATCCAAACTTTTTATTCCCTTTCACAAATATATCAATTTTTTTCTAAAATAAAAAAAACATGAAAATGAAATCTACAGAAATGTATACACATTTATACATAGCTTTTTTTATTTTGTCGGCATTAGATAAGCAACTAAAAATGTATCCATCCTACGACAATATAATGTTAGTTTTTTTTGTACTAGAAAAAAGTAACAATCATTAAAATAATTTCTCAACTCTTTTCATGCCATAGAAGTTCCAAATCTTAAAAGAGTCTTTTTTCCTTCGAAGTATATACGTAGATAATTGAGGTAATATATGAACATAAATTATGTTTATGGTTTACTCTGGTTTTCAAATGAAATGCCAAAATACTTAAGATAGAGTTATCAAAGGTAGAAATAAAACACACTTATAACTTTGTTTATATAACACGCAATTTATTTTGCCCTATGTATCACCGAGTTAAACGCGGCCATTTTATGTTTAATGGGATGTCGTGATGTACTGCGAATAACTGAATCTGTATATGAAAGTTTTCGAAAGATTTTGAAAGTTATTTTATTATTGGTTTTAGTAATGGAAGAGTGTAGAAAATTAATGCTTTGATTGGTAGTATGTTAAAGGATTTTAGTTTGTTGCATAATTCTATGGAGTTTTTAATTGAGTTTAAAATCGGTTAGGTCTTTATATAAGGAGTTCAAGGGAAAAGAAATTGTATGTGCTGGTAAATCAATATATGAGACTACTGGGCCAATAAGTAAATAATCTTAATGAATTTTTCTAAAACCATAGAGTTTGGCGCAGATAGGATTCATAGGGATTAATTTGGGCTTATTAATATTATAGAAAATAGATTGGGAATTATTAAGTGTTGATTTTAGGTATTTGAGAAATACATTTTTTGGGTAGTGGTTTTGTTTGATGATATCCGATGTGTTTAAGAAAGAATTAATTTCTAAAATATAGGGCATTTTATCTAGAATAACTATTGAATTTCCTTTATCAACTCTTCTTATGGTTAAATTGTTCTGAAGGATTTTGTTTTTTGACAATTCGCAAATTGGTAACCTACTAAAGAAACATAATATTAATGTCGCATATAATCTATCTTCTAAATTACTTTTTTAAGGACTTAAAAGTCTGGAATGTACAAATTAACTTATCCTGAGGGTAAAAAAGTGTACATAGGTCAAACTGATCGTAAATTTAATACGAGGTTAAAATAACACCAACGATCTTTCCGGCTTACGCAAGAAGATAAATCCACTTTTCGCCTCGCATCTTCTGCAAGAAAAAGTACCCATTTGGCGTGAATATACTCTCAGTAATAAACATTACGAAGAAAGACCTCAATATGGATCTGTTGGAATCCATGGAAATCCAGAAAATACGAAGGTCCAATTCTTAACGACCAGCTCGATCTTATATACACCTCAAAGTTATAAGTGTGCTTCATTTCTATTCAACATGTATAACGAAGTAGAAGCCTTCAACATCAACAACATTTTCACAGATAGTCTGCAATGTCCACCATAACAGTTTTAATATTATTATTTTTGGTGCATAGGTTACAAAAGTTATATGAACACTTTTTACAATCTTCAGCCATGGAGCAATTGGTTAGAAAATACACAGGAAAAAATCACTTTTTAAAATTGTTGATCTTAAAGTTTTGACTATAAAGTATATAAGACCACGAATGGTAATAAAAATTATAGAAAAATTGAGACAAAAATAAGTATTGATTCTTTCTCAACTGATTGGCATTTCTTTTGTTTGATATTTTAAAGAGATCTTATCTTCTGTTGCTACCAATTTATTCTTTCTAAACTGTACTTTGTTTCTTGAAATATCTGTTTTTGGCTTAAAAAGTGGTTTTACGTTGTTTTTAAATGCTTTCATGCTCTGAGCTTATTTTTTCTCATAGATTTATATTATTTTCAGTAAAAGAGGCATTTTTTAACAGTCTCTTGAAATGCTCTGTAGATGCTTTATATTTTATCTTTCTTCGTTATTCGTTTAACGTCCTTAATTGGTATTAGTTATGTTAAGATATCTTTCTTCGTGTTCTCTTCATTTCATTATCAACTGATTCATTCTCTGCTCAAATTTATTTTGGTAATATCTGTTTTTTAAATTTTATTTTGTTTTTATATCCCTTATCGAATTTGTTTTGGTAATCCATTTTTAAATTTTATGTTGTTTTTTTTTTGTTCTTCTTATCCATTTATGATTCTTTCAGTAGAAGATTAATTTCTAATGGAATTTTGACAGTACCTTTAAGTGTTCTGCAGATTTATTATTTGTTGTATATTTAACATTTCCGTAGAGATTCTTTTGTCAATTTTTTTCTTACTATTAATAAACGATTATTTCTCAACTTGAATTCGTTTTTGTAAAATATCTCTCTTATTTTGAAAAGTCTTCACGTTGCTTTCAGCTGATTCTTCCTTCATTCTGCTTGTCGTGGATTTATTATTCGTCTAGAAGAAGATTATTCTTTAAAAAATTTAATTGGTGTTTTTAATAACTTTAAATTATCTACAGACGCTTTCAGCTTATTCCTTGCTTATTTTTTATTCAACATCTTTGAAGTAGTTTCAGTAGTGATTCCTTTTTTATTGGATTTTCTTCGTTAAATTTCTCTTAAACAAATTCTTTCTCAACTTAAATTTGTTTTTATGAAATTTCTTTATTTACTTTAAAATTTTCTTATATTATCTTTGGATGCTCTCTGTTGATATTTGATTCAATCCGTTTCTTATTAATTAATCATTCTTTAATTTAGTGAACAGTATCATTCCAATTAATATTTTTTTATACTTTCAATTTGTTGATTCTTGAGGCTCATTTATGTTTTCGAAGCAGATTTACTACTAATTCTTACTCAATTGGCATTTGGTTTTGTACCTTCCTTTCTATTACTGTTTACAATTTGTAGTTGAGACGTGAAATTTTGATAAATCTGAGTGGAGAATTTTTTTTACAAAGGTTTATTAAAAATTGATGAAGTTGATTACATAGTTCATAATATTATAAGAGCTTAAAGTTAAAGGTTAGAACTACACTTAGCCAGAAAGTTAAGTATTATTAGGTTATTTTTGGAAAATTATTTTTAATCCCATTATTTGTAGAGAAGTTTCAAATGATGGGATAATTTTATGATTAAAAAATACACGTACCTTTTTTAACACCACATACTTTACTTTAATAGTGTCTATAGTTTCGATATATTGAGCCTGTCATTTTCAAACTATACAATATTAGATTGAATAAAGGAATATATATATATATATCATAATTTTAGATTTTGCTTTACGTTGCAATTTGCAATTGTAAGAGGAGCTTTATTATGGAGTAGGTAGTTGAAATAGACTAATATATAGAAAAAAAAATAGCAGTGTGCCTTTTCTTTATAGTCATTAATAATTTTTGATTTGAATTACCTAACATAAGATATGTTTTCAGGTTAAAACTGTGCACAATCACAAAACCTAGTTTAAATGATAATTTGCATTGTATAATTTTATGTAATAAAGCTGCGGATTACCAATCGCACTTAAATCTTAAAATCGAAGAGTTCGAATAAGAGCGATTTAAAATTTAAATTAGAATGAACGAAAGGTGCTCTACTTACTGCAAAAATCGCTCCTGAAAACATTCTTATTTCATTGTGAAGGTTTCTAATATTGTACAAAATTGTATGCAAATTTGAAGTATAGTTGTAAGTGGTATGCTGAATCTGTCTACACTATAATCACTATTAAAGTAAACTGCGTGATATTAAAAAAAAGAAAATTCGCATTTTTAATCATTCTCATTTGCATACTCTATATTGAGTTAAATTTTTTTAAAATTAATTAGGTTAAAACACCAGTTAACTATTGACAGTGAACACGTAGTATTTGAAATGTACATTTAGTAATTAAATAAAATAGTGAAGTAAGAAATAT
Source organism: Ontholestes murinus (assembly GCA_963969525.1). Lineage (NCBI taxonomy): Eukaryota > Metazoa > Arthropoda > Insecta > Coleoptera > Staphylinidae > Ontholestes > Ontholestes murinus. Next base: position 54,972,985 of record OZ018396.1, read on the forward strand.
AAATTTATTTATTTAAAGTTTAAATTTTACTCTAAATATATTAATTATTTAAAGGTAACCTTGATATTTACAAATATACATAAATTACATTAAGTAATACTTTCAACTTTTCACTAATTAATCAGATTTTACAAACATAACAATTATAAACAATAATTCATAACGACCTAAACAAAATGCATGATGCATGTAGCGCATTAAATAATGCCCTCATAAACTGGCCATTAATTACCAGCAACAATGCTCTGCAAATGTGAATAATTATAATAACTCACCACGTACGTCTAGAGATTATAAATTTAGTTTTTGCCGACACCTGCATCGGATTATCTGCGGTTAAATGTTTAGCTTAAGTTTGTACTTATCAACACCACCCATGTAGGATTAGAATATTTATTCGTAGCTCCAAATACGAATTTCGGTTCTTGTGCTGTAAGTACATTTCACGCTTCCTTGGTTAGAACGAGCGTACATCATTAAAATATAATTGTTTATTTATAGATATTTATTCTAGAGCTGAACGTTTTAATTAAACCAAATGCAAACACAGAAAATAAATTAATTACAGAATTATTACAAACAACTCGTTGTGCACGGGAATTATTTATTTTAGTATATATTTTAATATAAGTATTAAGTACATGGTAGAAAAGTAATTAACTTGTGGTTGTTATGCATTCAACTAGGGAATCTTATCGATGTTTTTTTTGGGTTTCGTGAATACAAATAACAATGTTGCAACCTTTCTTCACACTTTATTTGCTATGTATCTATTATATTTTTCCATCAAGTATGTAGCCGAGAAAGTGTGAACTTTAATTACTGTGCTTAGATATATATTTCGAGTGCTTGTTATTAATAATGAGTGATTAGTACTCGAAATATATTTCTAAGCAGTTTGAAGAAAGAATACTATATGTTTATTTGCAGGGAATCTTACTGCAACGATTTTAACAATAGATGTCACCTCAATACCATTATCTATTGCTATTGATCATTCAGTTTATAGTGTGTATTATTCAATTTGCATCACTTTAATGAACGTAAAGTGTAACTAGATCTAAAAGAAACATTGGATTAACCGCTGATTATTATAATTTCACTATGAAGCTTTAAAGTTGTCGAGTAACACGAACTTGCAGAGCGTCGCATCTGGACGATGATGTAAAAGCAAACCGAAGAGGAAATATTGCTAATCGCGTTAAAGCTGCTCAATATTCATGAACACAAAACTACTTAATCGTGTAAAAATTAATTGGTCATTAAACTTCACTCCGCTGAAGTAACGATTTTTTATCATCACAATACATTTCCGTCGTTGCACGTAAATTGTAAACGACGTATTTCATTTTGAACTTGCCATGAAATGAGATGATATATTCACTGGATGTAATATTCGATGTTTATTATGCACTCCCAATTAAGTTCCTTATGAATAGTGACGTGCAGTTTAAATTACAATCATTAATTAAATTCCCGGTGAAAAGTGCTCATATTATAATAATGTATAATATAATATTATATCAGCTTTTAACATTCAGAATGTGTACGAACCACGAGTTCATTTCTAATAATTTGAAAAAGCTGCACAAATTAATTTAATTAGAATTACTATGATTTCTAACACTTACGCATATATTACTAAACATTTATTAAAAAGTACAATGCAATAAAAACTGTTATAAGTAAGAAAAATTTACTTCAAATCGAGTTTTATTTGTCAACTTAAAACTTTCTCCCTTTGGTCCTAATTTTAAACAGGAAAAGTCTGTTTCTCACTTAAACTTTCATCATGCTGTCCCGTGTTTTTTGTTTAATGAACCGGATTACTACTGACTGCTGAAGACAGTCATTTTCATTTATGGCTTCCAACTAATTCGAGGGAACTAGTCGGCGAAAAGTGAACTTATATGTAATATAGTGCAGCCGAGCGTATTATGAATGGCGCCTCGTATTATTTCCCTCGCTACTTTTCCCTTATTTCCTTATATATAACGACGTTTATGCACCGCATTATAATTTTATACCTCCTTATACATATGCATTTCTATATAAATGCAAATGCACGTTCACAATCTGCGAATGAATTGCCTCCGGATGAAAACTTTAATGGTGGATGCATTTTCAGACCTTATAAATCGTGGTAGTGTTTAAGTAATTGAATATAATTTCTAGATTAAAGAATTATATAGAAATAACTTAAAACTTAATGTAAACCTATAAATCAATATTTAATTTACACTAAATGCATTGTTTAAGTATGGAGATGTGATAATTATAATTTGGACGCTTTTAATAAGTTTCCTAATAATTTCCACTGGGTGGTTCAGTGGAATTATTCGGGTCGCTGAATAAGCGTTCCGTGCATTCGACCCGTCTCTAATTCATCTCCTCCTTTTCACAGGCCCTCCATCAAGACGACGTTGAAAAATTGTAAAATTCATCCTCTTAATATATTATTTTACGCATGCATTAAATTAATGCAGGGCTTTTACTTTTAATACATCCAATGGAATGTAATTTTAAAATATAAAATTTCTATATAAATACACTATAAAAACTTAGGCATTTAGAAATTGTTGTATCGTATAATCCATCTGATATATTTTTTGAATAATACTAGATTAAAGTTTATTTATAAAAAAATATTTATATAATTGATACCTGTTGTACTAATCTAAACTCTTGATAGAATCAGATATGCAAATTATGTTCCAAGTGTTTGTCTTCATCTAATTTGAAATATTACTTTTGTTATTGATAAAAATGCTCCAATTATACGTATAGGAACAAACGCACGTTTAGATTTGTAGTCACTACAAATTTGTAGAAACCATGTATAGTCTAGGAAATATTAGTCTAGATGAACTACATCTCAATTTCGAAAAGGTTGCAGGTATTACGGCTGTGCCCAAATAAACATTAAAAACAACGCTCATAAGTTTACATCACCAAAAATTTAATAAAACCCGAATAGCTTTGTCTGTACTGACACATATAATTGATGGTGGAAGCTAATACTTGGTGATACATCTTGAAGGTGAATAACTTTAAAAGAAATTACACTTATATCACGATTAGGATGTATATATTGTACGTTTGATAATTGCTCTGTAACTGTTTAAACTATCGGCAGGAATAAAATGTAGTTTTTATTAAATTCCCAAAACTGTCAAAAATATCATCTAGAAATGGGGATTATGACTACGTGGTCCTGAATAAAACGTTCGCGATTGTCTCGATCCTACAACAAGTAGAACAATTTGTTTCATCCATATTATCCCTAGATGTAAGTGCCTAAACACTGAGAAGAAGTGAAAATAGATTAACGCCTATTTGAGATGGTTAATAAAGCATTAAATGAAATAATAGAATGTACACCAGCAAATGTAAACTTAAAATTAAAAATTTAAGGTTCCCTCTTAAGACATGAAAATCATTTGATCAACATCGACTTTCCGAGAAGTCATCCGACCGTTATAATTTGAGAGTGAAGAAATCCAGAAAATTATTGATACTTTCCAAGCAAAACCCATCGCTTAAACTAATAATATATTTGTAACTAAAGGATGCTATACTGTTGCTTTTTCGATAATGATATCCAAGAACCCCAAATTATCATTTTTAATATAGAAAGGAAGAATACATTACTAAGACTTATCAATGACTCTTGGAAAAAAATTCAACACGCTTTACTCGCCTGGTGTAAGAGAAATTATTGTTAACTACCTGAAGAGTGAGAGTATATTGGTGCCAAATTCAGAGAGCACAGAAAGAAAGATGTTTAGAAATTCATATCGAATTTATCAAAATTTTGGGATGACTAATGACCTTAAATTCTTTAAGCACATTCTTTAAGTAAATTATCAAAGATTTAGTAAATTTAATACATCCTAGAAAATGCAAACCAAATATGTTGTCCATCAGCAATTGGAAAACCATAATTTCAATTAAAGTGAATTTTGGAGGCGTTCACTTCGTAGTGCATTTTCAATGAATAACAGAAATTTTTTTAACTTTTTTATACTTCTTTTTATAATAATAATAATTTATAAAAGTAGTATACATTTTTTTTCAAAAAAAAACATGAAAACAATACTTCCCCTAAGTTTTTCTGTTATTTAAAGAAGAGACAATCTGGAAAACTACCTTCAATTGTCTGGAGGTGATAAAATTGTGAATGAATCGAGAATATATTATCGCCTTTTTGTGGACGATGAAACAAAATAACCCTTTATCATCATTACTATAAAAGGAATGAAAGATAATAATAATAAAAACTAGGCAAGTAAATATAAAAATCAGTTAAACAAACCAAGTGTATATCAATTCTTCATCTATTATTATTATTATCTGTTATTAACAGCCAAAAACATTTTATGATATATTTTAAAGGCGGTTTAAACAGTTGAATTTCTACTAAAACAGTTATTTTCATAAAAAACATATTTAAATACAATTTAGTCTTAAAACAGTTATTTTTATTGAAAGAGTATCAATTAGTATTTTCTAGGAAAAACAGAAATTTCAATTTAAAAAAAGTAAAATTTAGTACTTTTAAGAAATTATGGCAAAAAGAAATAAAAACGCGTATATAGTATTCTAAGAAAAATAAGAAGAGTAGAATATACTTAATCAATTCATTTATTGAAAACAAAATATGTAAAAATGTTTTAAAGTTTTTAAACAGAATAGGAAACGAAAATAGTTAATGTATGACTCAGATACAGGCGTGGGTAGATAAAGAGTGGAAAATAAGATATATGAGGGGGTGGGTTTATTAGAGGGGATACTGAAGGAGTGGCCAGAGCAAGGGTCTATGGAAAATACTGGACATAATGAGGGTTATAGGGAGTAATAATAATAATAATAAGAATAATGTGTCTCTATTTTCAAAGTGTCAAAAATTTGTACAAAGTGAAAATTGCGTCAGGTTACTTAATACTAGTTGTATATACAATTAATTACAAAGTAGAAATTACAATAAATTCCTTAAGTATACATATTATACATTCAACTTACAAACTACTTATTTATTAAATTAAAAAATATAGTTTATAATACGTCGTTTAGTTTAATAAGGATATTTTGAATCCTTTCAAATTATTTTTTAATTTTTTTATATGCTCCGGGAGAGCATTAAATAGCTTAATTACCGAATAATGTACTCCATCTTCTGTGATTTTTCTTTTATGGCGCGGAAAAATGTAGTTGTTAGTTCTGGTTTTGTATGTGTTTAATTTGTTGTCACCTCCCTTAGCGTGTTTTTGATAAAATAATATGGTTTCCATCGTGTACATTCCACAGAAGGTGAGATGTTATTTGACCTGAATACCCCGAGACATGGTTTTTAAACCATATATGATGCGAAGTGCTTTTTTCTGTAGTGTGAAAATTGCCTTATCGTATGACTTCTTTCCCCAAAATATTATGCCATATCTCATTATGCTTTCAAAGTTGGCGTTGTATGCTGTTTTCACCACCGATTTGTTTAGATACTTTGAAAGCTCTCTGAGTGAGTATAGAAATGACCTGAGCTTACTTTCAGTTTTCTGAATATGACTTTTCCAGTTTATTCTGTTGCCTATGTGAACCCCTAAAAATTTAACCGACTCGGATATGTTGATTTCTTGATCGTCTAAATTTATGGTTTCGATTTCGTGTGTATTTTTAGATGAACTGAAGAGCAGGGCGTTGGTTTTTTGGTTGTTAATTAATAATTTGTTTTTTTCAAACCATTTTTGTATTCGGGAAAATATCAAGTTTGTATCGGTTAACAACGCATTGATGTCTTTACCTGCAACAAGTACATTTGTGTCGTCTGCATAGTTAACAATCGTTTTATTATCAGATTTTATTTCGAGATTTAGGTCGTTGATGAACAATAAGAAGAGAATTGGTGCTGTTAAACTTCCTTGGAGCAGCCCGGTAGTTATTCCAGCTGGTTCAGATTGAGCCGCAATACCGTCCACATCAATAACCACCCGCTGGTTTCGATTGCTCAAGTACGACCTAAACCAGTTTAGGACGTTACCTCTAATGCCATTTTTTTCGAGCTTGTACAGCAAAATTTTATGATCGACACAATCATAGGCTTTTGTGAGATCGATAAATATACCTATGATCGTTTTCCTGTTTTCTGTGTGCGATATAATATTTTCTATGAAATCATAAATTGCCATAGACGTGGATTTCCCTTTGCGATATCCATGCTGTGTATTGCTAATAGTGTTGCATTTGTTAAAAAATGTATTCATTCTACTGATCATAGTTTGTTCAAAGATTTTTGAAAATATGGGTAAAAGGCTAATTGGTCTATAGTTTTCAACATTTTTTGTCTTTCCTTTTTTAAATATAGGTTTTATGATCGCAGTTTTTAATTTGTCAGGGAATATTCCATGTTCAAGTGAATTATTTATAATATAACAGGTGGGCTGAAAAGTTCGTAGGCTAACACAGTAAAACAATTTTTTTTTGCAAAATTCTTTTTTATTATTCAACATAGTTGCCTTCAATTGCGGTACAACGATTATAGCGGTCATGTAATTTGTTGATACCATTTTTAAAATACAAATTCTCTTTAGCCTCAAAATACACCTCAGTTGCAGTGCTGTCCACTCGGCTGACTGTCGATTGTACTCTGGAGTGTAGTGAAGGAGCCACGTTTCATCCATTGTCACATATCGACGGAAAAATTCGTTTTTATTGCGGTTGAATATCGTTAAACATTCCTCTGAATTATTGACACGTTGCTTTTTTTGATCGATTGTGAGCTCGCGCGGCACTCACTTTGCACACAGCTTTCGCATGTCCAAATATTCATGCATAATATGCCCAACACGTTCTTTCGATATCTTCAGAGTCTCAGCTATCTCGATCAGCTTCATTTTACGGCTATTCATTATTGTTTTATGAACTTTTTTCACATTTTCGACCGTAACAGTATCTTTCGGGCGTCCACTGCGTGCACCGTCAATAGTGCTCATTTCGTCCAGTTTAAATTTAGCAAACCACTTCTCAACGGTTGATTTTCCTGGTGCAGTGTCCAAATAATGTTCATCAAGCCAAGCTTTGGTTTCAACGGTTTTTTTTTTCATAATAAAGCAATGCTTTATTAAGACACCAATTTTTTTTCCCATATTTTTTGCTCTAACAAAAGTTTTTAACTCCCAATGCTATATCTCATGAACTAATTGTCCGACAACAGTCAAATTTATACATGTGTCGTTTGAAGGTTAGTTCTACTATAAACCTTATGGATTTAATTCTAATACCACCATCTATGTCTTAGCCTACGAACTTTTCAGCCTACCTGTTACGTAAGGGGCTTTATTATTTCTAGTACACAATATTTGATCACTATACTGGGAATGTTGTCGTAGCCACAGGAAAGGGTGTTTTTTAGTTTGCTGATTAAATTATAGCATTCGGATTCAGTTATAGGATTGATAAAGATACTACTAGTGTTGGGTGGAATATTGTCGGAGTAATCGATATGTGTGTTATTTTTTTGTTATTTCGTCAATGGCATTTTTATAACATATGTTAAATTTAGATGCTACTTCTTTAGCTGTGCCCGGTACATCTATTTTTGAGATATTCTTTTGCTTTCCTCTGATATTGCTAATGATATTCCAGATACATTTGCCTGTATTATTTGAATTTTGAATTTGAAAGTAATAGTAAATTGCACGACTTTGAATTAGTAGTTTATTATACTTCTTTTTTGTTTCATTGTATTTGTCGAGATAATTGTTATTATGGCGAGACACTACATATAATATGTCCAATTCATTTTTGCAAAGTTTTAATTCTTCTGATGAATTTATTTTGTGACTTTTTCTTTTCTTTATGAATGTATTTTGTTCTGGGAAATATTTATTTACAATATTGTTGATAATGTTACTAAACACGTTCCACTGCTCATTGACGTTATTTTCAGCAATAGTATAAATATATTTCCAATCAACTGACATCAATTCTAATCTAAATTGTTCCATGCTTTTTTTATTATATACTCTTTTTGACCTTTTGAGACAATGGTGTTTAGTTTCTGTTATTAATTGGATCTTTTGTGCCAAATGATCAGATACATGCATGTTTATAATTTCTTTTTCACAGTAACTGTTTTGATTTATTAATATGTTATCAATACATGTCATTGATTTGTTTGTGACTCTAGTGGGTTTATTAAAATGTTTTATGAAGCCATACTCTTTTATTAAATTAATCAATTCTCGACTCTGTTGGGTTTCAATTAACGTGTTAATGTTAAAATCACCTGCAATTATAGTTGTTTTGTTCTCATTATGTAATGTTATTAATAATCGCTCAAATAAACTGAAAAAATCATCTATACATACGTTCGGTGGTTTGTACACAACGACTACAATTATACTACTTACGTTAAAGGCAATATTCACACCAGCACATTCACATATATATGGTTTACTCATACTGCGGATGTAATTAAGTTCTTGATATATCAGACCTTCTCTTATATAGATTCCCACTCCACCATGTTGGTTATATTTTCTACAAAATGCGGTAGCCAGGGTAAAATTATTAAGCTTAATTGCGTTTAATTGTTCTTCGTTTTTCCAATGTTCCGTTAGGCAAAGGATGTCACAGTTGTTGTTATTTGTTTCTTCAGCAAGCGTTTCACTGCAGTTTCCAATTGATTGAATGTTTTGATGAATGATTGTTAATTTTGATGTGCATTGGTCGTCTGGTTTAATGGATAGTGATGTCGATAGTGTTTTTTCTGAAGATGGAATAAAAAAGGATCGATGTAAGCATTTTTTGGCCATAATTCGGGTTTTAATACCTCGTTAGCATTATCCGAGGGTACCGAAATTTTAAAAGATGAATATTCATGTGGGTGTCTGGAATTCATTTTCTCGCACTTTACATCTTTAACTTTATTCTTTGTTAAATATTTAACGATGTCATCTTCGTTCAAGGCTGGGTCCAATTTACACACGTGGTAGTGAGAGTATTTGATGCTGCTTTTTATTTCGCATATTTCTTCATTGGTCCCTTGGATTCTGGAGCGTTTAGCTTTGTTTCTTCGCTGTGATTTCACTTGCCACTCATTACTCTTGTCTTGCGTTATTTCTGAGCATTTTATTTCATCAATTTCTGATATTTTATCGCTTTCAGAGTTTTTTACACTTAAATAAAAATACTGACACAGTATAGGGTTTCTGAATGTTTTTAATATTGTACTACAACAATGTTTCACCACACAGTGGCTTCATCAGGTAGATGAAAAATATGATGAAGCCACTGTGTGGTGAAACATTGTTGTAGTACAATATTGAAAACCCTATACTGTGTCAGTATTTTTATTTAAGTGTCATTATGGAGTTTCTACAAGTAACAGCCGCATCAATCCAAGCTTTCAGAGTTGCTTAGCGTTTTTGTGTCCGATTGTTTTTTATTTTTGTTTGTTTGTTTGACTGCATTTGCATAAACTGCTGTTGTTTTTGTCAAGGCTTTTTGGTTTTTTTCCCCTTCTTTGTTCTACTTGAGACTGTTCACTTCTGCTTTTAAACTTTTTAGTTAATTTTTTAAATCAATAATTTCACTGTACAAAGTCCTGGTTTGAGATTCTACACACTTTTTTATAACATTTTCGAATTCCGCACTTTCTAGAAATGCCAATATTTCTTCCCCGCGGCTGCGAAGTTCTGGGGCCATTTTAGGGATTTTTTTATGACGGTAGCGCGAGGGTTAGGCACGTCCGTACCCTTCGACGGTCAGTACACGAATACACGAGTAGCAGGTACATGGAAGTAAGCCAAGGTACCTGGAGGATAACCGTTTCAGAAGAGCGAAGAACTGACAGCACTGAGGCGGGAAAGAGGAAGAACAAGTCACGAAGAAGTCAGAAATAGCAGGGTATAATGTTACTTCATGTATTGTAATAGAGGAAAATTCCAAATAAAGGTTTTGTATATACAGGGTGTCCCGTTAATGCGGGGAAACGGCTGGGCCATAGATTCCTTAGGTCAAAATATGACGATTTAACGCAACTTATCTATATCCAAAAATTTACGGTTAAGCCGGAATTTGGCTTCAAAGTTTATTTTTTTAATTTCATTTATTTATAACAATTGAACGCTTTATTTGATTTGAATGAAATTTATTTTTAATACGTTCAAACTAGTGTTGCTTTGATAGACTTGTTTTGTAACACGCAAATTGCTTTTGTATTATTCAATGTCTGTCAAAGTATTAGCTAGAGAAGTAGTTGTTTCAAACGTGATTTGTTCTTGTAGTCTTTAAGACTTATTTGTTGTAGATTTTACGAAAATATTTTTGTGTTTTTTTCTAATTATTAGTGAATTTTCTACAACTTAAAGGACTTATATATTTTTAACATTATAAATCACTTAAAACAGTTGAGTTTTTAACAAAATTAAAATTTACTAAGAAAAAACAGTTGAAAGCAATGAAAGACGAAACGTAACAGAGAATACTTTTTAAATTAATTATACTTGAATACTTTATCTGATTGTTCGAGTGATTGTGAATTAAATTGTGGTAACAGTAAAAATGATACTGCATCAGAAAATAGTAAATCAGATGTTAGGCCACCAAAACATCAAAAAGGAAATAGATTAGAATCAGATAGTGAGTGACGACGAATTGAAAAAAGTGTGAATGATATCATACCAAATTATTTAAATATTAAATGTGTAACTTGGTGACAATCAGGTTTAAGTTATCACAATGTCGTCGTTTTGTGCGACTTGTTTGCTACATATGGAACTTTAACACGAGGCTAAACATCTGCATTGACTATATAATTACAGATATGGCCCCTAATAACTTTACGACTGCACCCATAGTAGGGGAAACTAGCCCATTCTCCAACCTTGAAGGTCATAAGGAGGTTATAGAATCGGCCAGTTCAAGGTTAGAGGGAGTTCTTGAACTTGAATGACCTCGACTTCCAAATGATGTTGTCCTTTAAATAATTTTGAGTTTCAAGTGTTCTTGACATTTAAATGAACTTGACATTCAAATGAGCTTGACATTTATTTATTTAAACTTTACAATATCATGTTAGAACAAAAATATAATCATTTCATAAATATTCAAAATAATAACGAATATTTTGCTCACAGGACTTGCAGGCAAAGTTCACATTTATGTTCTTCCACTCAGACCCAATAACTTTGGATGACGGATATTGACATCCAATGTGCTTATTTGTAATTCAAATAATATTTTAGCCATTACTCGCGCATTTATTCCCAATTTAGGTGGGACTCTTTCTTGACATTTTATTGTCAAATGTGACATCTTCGAGTTGTAATGACCTTCAAGTCACCTTAACCTTCAAAACACCTGTTATTCTTCTCAATTAAGAGAGAGGTAACGCTGGAATTAAATAAATTCAATGGCAATAGATAATCGAAATTAGTTTTGTAAAGTTGGTTACCAGTGTTAAATTTTTGATTTTATCCTTTTATTTGTAATCAGCAAAAATGAATCCAGTGTGGGTGCGAAGAGTAGGTAGCGGTGAGTATTACAGCCTGCTGGCTATAGCTATGAAAATTATATGTTTTCGGATTCTGAAAATTGGGTTTCAAGTTAAGAAACACGGTCAAATCCCGAAGCAATTCGGATATATAATGGGGCAGTAGTGGTAACACCTGAACTGGGTGTATTATGATGAGACTACTAAAGTTATATGGCCAACATCACCAATGGCTACTTTACAGTTGTGGTGTTAGATTGAGAAGATTTATACCAGTAGCCATATTTGCTGAAAATTTCGGAAGACTAATGAATATTTCTTGGAGCCGGAAATGTATTGTAGTGGTCAAGAAAACATTCTGGGTGGACACAATTGGACAAAGGTATTGTGTGCATTACAGGGGCTTGCCAAACGTATACTTTTTTTAGGACAAGGTACTGCAAAACTGTTTTGATGAGTGGTGTTAATATAATAGAATTCCTTCGATAGGAAAAGGGTACTGTGGATTGTACAAACGTGCGACCCTGTAATAAAATCTTATTAGCATATTTTGCCGCCAATTACTCTGGTAGGTGACTGTAAATCATACAATTTACTTCGGAACACTGACTGGAGTTTTATTAATAACAATGACGCTTCAGCAGGTATTAACTTTCAACACTTTTTGGAAATACTTAACACGCTTCTTGTAGAGTGCCTTCAAGAAAAATATCCGAGTAAATACTAATAAACTAAACTGATTCTACAAAGATTTATGTATAACTTTACTAAAAGACACGATAAAATCCACTGCAGTATAATCGGCATATGAAAGGGGTAGATCGTGCAGATTAATATTAAGCGAACAGCAGGTTTCTACGAAAATCCGCAAATAATTGTTAATAGGAAATCAAACCGTCGGATGTATTTATCATTGAAATAATAATGCAATTTAACCAGTATCCATTAGTCGCTAATGATACGAACATGCTTAAGCTATTAATTCGTAATAGATAAACCGTCAAATTAATACAAATTAATTATTTACACTCATTAATATTATCACATCCTTCCTAGATAATTAATTGAAACACATACGTCACAAACAATAGTCAAGACATTGTAATTTCTCTTCCTATTAATTATTAAATAAATGGTTTTATTTTGTAGTTTCTGTTGTATTAAATTATCGAATACGCAAAGAGTAAATAAATCTGGTGGTATTAATTGAGCCGAGGGCTTAAATGTCTAACATTGTAAATGCAAATGCGTATTTGATACAAAACAAACAGTGCATCTGTGGGTGCACAATGAACGTTGTAACATTGGGATCTAATACATCAACGACGAACAATTGTTTGGGCACCAGTGATGGAATAAGTAAGCTCTTGCATATCAAAAGGTTTACTCGGCGAATACTATCGCCATTCTGAAATTCCGTTTTACCCGCACGGGGTTTAGATGCCAATTGCAACAATTACATTGTTGTGAATAATGTCTGATTCGTAATAGTGTTAATTAATAATGCTTATATACTAGATGAAATAAATCGCACGCATGACATGGATTTATGATCGTCTATTTCGTAATAGTCACGAAATTTACATATACAATCTCTATGTGTTCAAAAATAATAATAATAGTTATTTCATTAAGGAGAGCAGAATTTATAAAAATTGCACTATGTAAGTAAAATATATATTATCGATTTAAAACATTTAAATATTGAATTGATGCGATAAAACTAAATAATACATTTAAATTAAACAATGTAGTTGATAGGGTTTTCCTTTTATTTTTCACCACACAGCAGAATACAGTATTTATTTACCTGATAAAGCCATTGTGTGGTGAAACATGTTGCAGTGTTCCATTATAAAAGTGAAATCCTCTTAACTGTGTGGTTTTATTGCAAACTATTTAAATGTTTTTATCCAACCGTTTTAGTGGTATATTTAATCACTATACCTCTAATATTATGTATTACTTCCTAGTGGAATAATCAGTGTCACAACAAGTAATAGCTGCATCGATCAAATATTTCGAATAATTGGTGGATGCGCCGTGATTACAAAGCAATTCATTTAATTAATTTCTGATAAATTAATTGGAGCGGATAATTATTTGTTTCATTACAATACATAATTTGATTTAATTGCGCACAATCCAGAATATCACAGAGGCAATAACTACATAATAATTCTATTAATCATTTCGGATTGTATAAATTAATATAATGATCACTGCTGAAGCGAGTAAGGAGGGAATACTAACATAATAAAAATCCCCAGCATAAATGAATATTTTAGAAGTTATAAATTCATGGAAGAAATTAAAATCCCACACTAAAATGATAAGTAGGAAATATTTAATTAACTAGAGAGAGTCACAAACAACGAGAGGAAATGTAATGGACTTTTATTCAATTACGTTGTAGAATTTAATTATCCAGCTCTTTCTTCTTTGTTTATTCAAAATTTAAAGGGTCCGCATTGTCACACAAAAACAAGTTTATATAAAACATGTAAACAATAATAAAACACAATACGTACAATTCCGATGGCAAGTTTTAAACAAAACAGCGTAACAATCGTTAAATTAATTATCAATTTGCTTTTTTCATTTCTTCGATCATTCCAAAGTTAAGAGCCCCTAATGTTAGGTAGTTAGCAAATGATAATTTGCCTATAATTTTAAAATACGAGAACATTTTGTTTAACAATGAGACTTACACATATCACTTATTGAAACAACTTATCTCAACAGAAATTAAATGATACAAAAGTAATTTGTATGTTACAATCAAACAGCTATCAAAACAACACTAGTTTGAACATATTTCTCTTAAATAAACTAATACATACTTAAATCTACTTCAAACTCTCTTGTTAGTAAATATGGTATGAGAAATTATGAACAAGAAATGAATTTACGTTGATTTTATTTAAATAAAAAGGAAAGGCAATTAAATACTCTAGCATTCAAGTTTGTAATCATGCTAATTTATTAATAAAAAATACTTCAGCTTGAAACTGTTTAAAACATTTAAAATTATGAAGATTAGCAACACACATTTGCAGTTTATATATTTTACTTGGTACTGTTAGTAATTACTATGTATTTATTGAGTTTTTTATTTTAAAATTTATTATTAATTATTAATCCCGTACCTTATTTTCAATTAAATTTTATAACAGAAATTAGGTTAATATAATATAATTTTTTTGCGGTTAAATTAAGTGTATTTGTTATCAATATTTTTTGCTGCCACTTATTCAAAATAATTTTTAGAGGGTAGACAGAGTGGACTTGGTCTTTAATTTAATCGTGTTTACGTTTACTTTATGGTCGCCGCCTATTAAAAAGGGTTTTCTCGGCGCACATCAAACAACTTTTGAGCAAAAATCCCTGACACCCTTTGAATATTAAGAGATGCAAAAACGTCCCGCATTATTAATCAGATTAGAAACCTGCCATCACTCTTTCGGCGTTTTTCTGCTGTATTAATATCCGTTCTGATAATGGAGGGGTTCCTTAAAGCAGAATGTCCCGAGGTAATACGAGGATGGATATGTGTGTAATATATCATATTGTCGCTTGTTGTGTTGCCTTGCAGACTATTTTTTTAATGTAAATAATATTTTATTATGATATAATCTGAGAAATAAAGATTGTTTTATGTAACTTTCATTAAGATATTTCTCCTTATTTAAAAATACCATTATTATTGCCTTGGTAAAATTTAATTTTATTGAGGCAATCTGTAATAATTTAATTAATTAAATCAACCATTATTCAGACACGTTATAATTTGTCAGACCAATTAATTTTTTGTTTTTTTAAACAAATATTAGTATTATGTTTGATATAAAGATATAAATAATAAATATTATATATGTAATTTTTGAAGAATTAATTCAATTAAATATATAAATAAAATAATAAATATTAATGATTTATGCTTTAACAATTAGGTTTGTAATTGTACAATCCTATGACTAATTATTTACTGTAACTACCCACGCAGTAAGAACAATTTATGGTAATTAGACAAGAGTGGAAGATCATGTAAGCGTAAACTCAAGCCTTCCCATGTTCGTTTCATATTGTTATTATTATATTTATTGTTATGTTTTATTTAGGAAGGATTATGTCATAATGTAAGCATATTGGATAAATAAATATTACTACTACTATTGGATTACTCTACAAACTTGATTATTTAAAATATTTAATTTGCAAAATTCAAAAATGACTATACTCTGGGTTATTTCTGATATACGATTTGTGTATTTAAATCATTAAACTTTAAATGAAATTCAAACGTAATTTTCCAAACTTTAGATAAGAAGCGGATATCTCAATTACGACTCGCATAAATGGTGGATGCGCCGGGATTATGGAAAATTGCCGAAACAGAATATCATTTTCTAGCCGATAACGAGAATTAACCAAACTTTGTATTACATGCAAATGTTTTGTTTGCATATCTCGTAAATGGCGACTTCACTGCGAATATAGAATCCTGATATTTTACTTAAATTATGATGTATAACCTCTGAGATAGTGCACACATATTCAAATAGGTAAATCATTTGTTTAACGAAAATGTATATCTGGCTTAAGTTCACTAGATAACATTTTAGTAATTAACAAAAAATGTGTTTGACTGTGTTTGTCATTACGTGGATACAGTATTTTTAAAATACGGGTTTTATCCTATGTTGGAAGAACTAAAGATAAATTGGTACAATTTCGTCGTCTAGAAGTGTATTATTATTTAAGACTCTTAATTGATAATAGATTTTGTTTTATAAATACGAAACATTCTATAAAATTTAGTTAGACAAAAAATGAATTTACTAAAATTAAATGAAAATAATTTTCCTCCTATTTTATTTATTATTTCTAATCATTTCAGGTAACTAAATATTGTCCATTGTATGATTTTTTGATGTTCTTTGGATATGCCTTATTCACACATAATATATATTTAATTTCATTTAATTTTCAGTATTTACAATTTTCTCTTATTATTTGTTCTTCACTTTGTATACACTTTATATATTCACCACCAATTACCTCAAGAATATCATTGCTACGATTGATCAAGGAGAAGCAAAGGGACCATGAATCCATGAAATCATATAAATACTAATTCACCATGACTGGAAAATCAAATTCACCATGAGTCTTATAAGCTCTTATAATTACGTAAACTAGCTAGCAACATATTGCATTTCTTGTTGCCAATAGTACATCCTCCAGAAACTGAGGTACCATTTATTCTAGAAACTTGTGATACACTTTGCTAGTAAGTTTTCCTGAGTAGAAATACCGATTCAATCAGCCGGTGGCTCCAAAATTGCAGCCTAAACCTTCAACGAAAACTGATGTTGAAACGATGTTCAACGATCACAACTGGAATACATATCTTATCAAAAAATCGAGGGTTTCCTATAAATCTCTGGATTTAATCGACTCTCAACAAAATTTTTGATTCCGCGAGCGCGCTCTTGCACTGTAAGATATACGCATCGTCTTGGCATCTCAACTTGTGACAACAAAGAATTTATCAAAGGTTATCAGTAGCTCCTAATCTAAATGAATGTAGGAAGAAAAAATTGCGCAGTATAAATCCCCTTTGAGAAGAAATTTCATACCCAGTTTTGGAAAATGTTTCTCAAAATTTTAGGACAAATCAACTAAATTTGGTGTTCATCGTGCCTTTATTACTTTGATGACATGATGACTAGGAGGGATACCAACAAATGGAGAGTTTAATATCACAAAGCAATATATGACAGAACGAAGAAAATAGAGTTTGAACTTAAAGATGTTTTCAAGAACAAGGATATTTTTTAATTGTATAAAACTTAAAGTAAAATTTGTAACAACCCTAAGGAAAAACCTACGCATACAGACCAAATTTTCGGAATGAAAGTAGGTAGCCTTTTGTGTATATTATAGAAAATTCAATGCTGAAACAACGCCAGACAAATATCCAATGTCAGAAGTGAACGTTCTATTAGAAGTTACTGGAGAAAACCTCGAAAACAAATAAATCCATGGCAACAGGATTCTAGCAACCCAGAGAATTATGGATCGACACCTTTCTATAAACAAATATGTAACGTGGCTAGTTTAAGTTAATCTCTGTGAAGATGCATGTTCCAAAACATACAATAACAAATATCTACATATAAAAGATGTTCTGTATTATTTTAAAAAGTTAGGTGGAGAGTAACACTCGTTTAGTTCCATAATGTTTATATTTTCAGTTGCCTGACAAGTGTTTTGGTCTTCGCAGACCATTATCAAAGTTAAACTGAGATTTTAAAATGTATTTATTGAGGATAGACCACTGCAAACAGAAAAAATATTGTAGAATAGCTGATAAAGGCATAGAGGTAATTAGTAGAATTAAAATAAAATATAATCTAGAAAACCTTATTAGGTTGTTTGTTTAGCAACTATTAGAATGATAAAGTTGAATGCCTGTAATTGCCATCATAACCTCGATACTAAAATTTAATATTCTACTGTAAATCACCGGAGGAAATCTTTCTAACGACATATGAATGCAGTTTACTTCATATCGTTTTCAGAATTTTGAGTTCAAGGTAATTAACTTAAAATGTTGTTGGTAAAGTCAATATGAAGAAAACTGACAACTACTAAGTTAAAGAATATCGTCATTGCTTTTGAAATTCGTCCAGGAACCGAAGATACAATTTTTTGGATTAGTAGAAGATCTTAGAAAATAACCAAATCTGACGTAGAAGATTTTTTTCAAGTCTTATAACATAAAAGGTTAGAGCTGTTTCTCGACAAGATAGTGAGTTAACAAAATATTGTCATTGCTTTTGAAACTCATTTAGGAACTGAAGATATTATTTATTAGATCAATAAAGAATACGATCTCGAGAAAGAACTAAAAACTGACGAAGAACGAAAACCACGAACTTGTATTACATAAAGGCTAAGGGCTGATATAAAACAAGTTACTGAGTTAAAAATATCGTCATTGCTCTTAAAACTCATGTGGAATTGAAGATATATCTTATTAAATCAACAAGATATTTTCTTTAAAAAGGGCCAAATATAATGACGACAATAATAAAGCCTAACATAAACGAGTATCATATGTAAGTCTTGCTTAATTTCATGAAACTCTAACCACTTGTCATGCAGAGAAGTAAAGGTGATTTATTGAAATTGTGTTTAATTAAAAAACAATAATTCTACATGTAAGAACTTACAAACTAACCGTAAATTAGAAATGCTTGCAGAACAATTATAATTCAGTCTTTCGTTGCTTTAAAACCTTTCAGCTCGTTGGTGACGTGCTTCGCGATGTACTTCAGGAAGTCATAGGCATCCCGACCTCCCTTATACTTCACTGGATAACTCTTCGAGTTCTTCTGGCGGCCAGTGGAGGGTCGGGAATCCACGCACGTCGTACGGTGCAGGCACATCGTTGGTAGTGACGTCAAACTTCACGATCGCGACATCTTCATCGATGTTTTTGTGCTACTTCATCATAAGTTTCTTGCAATGTCCACACCAGTGGGCATAGAATTCTATCAGGGTGTCCTCGTTGTTGTTGACTACAATGTCATCTGCAACCTTGACAGGCTCGTTATTGCTCTCTGGAATGGGTTCAGATTTCAAATACGATTCCAGTTTCTCATCAATCAAATTCTTATGAACTTCTCAAACGATTCAATGCTGAATTCATCCTACATGACGAATTTTTGGCTCTTGTCATTCTTAGATACGACGATTCGCTTGTCACTTTTGGTGAATTCAATGCTCTATTCATTGAGTTCGTGTTGGAATTCATCTTTAGAGTTAACAGCGAAGGTAAATTTGTCTTTATATTGCTTAGCAACCTTGAAGATTCTGTTTCTCCAGTAATTGGTTCCCTTGGTATTCTTAACATAATCAACACCAATGTAGGCAACAATGAGTGGGTTGTGGAAATCTTGTTTGTTGTCGGATTTACGGTGTCCAACCAAACTGTGGTGGTTTTCTACAATGAAAGTGTTCAAATACAATATTGTCTTTAAGGCCTTGGTTTGGTTTGAATCTGACTTTTTCCCCAAGCTTGTCGGCGAGCTTCAAGAATCCAGCCTTTAGGGAGCTCTCCTTTTCAAAGAATAGAAACTACGGACACATCTTTCTCAGCGGCTAGGAACTTTTCAAGTTCGGCGACGGTGGTCACCTCCTTCGAGCTCGGATCCACTTAGGCCCTTATATACTTTACGATACCTGGAGCCTCCCTGGGGCCACCGTATTCCTGGGACATCTCTCCGTTCCTGAAAATCTTCAGCGTGGGATAACCACTGACCTCGTGTTTATTACATGTTGTATATTTGCTTGCCTCGGTACAATCAACCTTTGTCAGATAGACGGGGGATCATTTCTAATAAGATTCTCGGCGGCCTTTGAGTATTCCGACTTCAGTCGTTTGCAATGTCCGCACCAGGGTGCATAAAACATAACGAGTACGGTATCATACTGGGCCATGCTTGACTCGAAATCATTATCCGTGAGATCCAGCATAGCTTCTTCCCTGGCCATGCATAAATAATAAAGGGAGAAGAGTGTTAGTGTCTTGAGGAGAAACATCTTTCGAAATGTTCTTAACAGTTGACAAGTTTCAACCGTGTTGTTGGTCACATCTAAAGAGTGACGTGAACAAGGAACATATAACACCTGTAAATACTTTTATTCTGTTTTGTACACCCTTTCATATTAGCTCTATTATCATAGCCTTGCCCTCTAAGCCATTTGAACTTAAAACCGATTTTTTTTCAAAAAAGACAAAATCAGTTCTGTTAAACCCTCTCTTGTTGAATTAGTTGCTTCAAAATTACCAATAAAGAAATTGATTCGACAATATTGTACGTATTTTCAATTGGGTTGCATATGACAACTCTTATTGTTAAGTCACAGACTATTTATTAGACTCTCGTTGAACTTTTCTGACATGTTCTTCCAAAACTGGATCTAACTCGGCAAGCAGTTTAACCAGCTTTATAAAATATCCGTTATTAAGTTGAAACAAATGTTCACTTATTCCTCAAAAATGTTTTTTAATATTCAGCATCAATAGTTTGATTCTTTTTTAAACGAGTATATAATTTTTTCTATTGTCTGAAAGAGTTTCTGTGATTTTCAAACTTTTTTTGCATTGTGAGCCCACGTATAAGATTTCCTCAGAGAGAATACTCTTTTTTAGATCAATCGTGGGAAGACAAATTATCAAACAGTCTTCAGCAAAAGCAAAAAATGCATCTGTAGTAACAGAGTAAATCAACTAATTTCTCTCAACAATCTCACCATTGCTTAATACTTTGCAATAATGAGAAGGTGAAAATTTGTGTCTTCCTATGTTGATAGGAAATTCCAATTCTTTAATTTAACTTGATGTTGACCTCTCTCAATCAGTATCTGACGAGTTTTGGATGACATGTAGAAAATATTACATTGTGTAGGATTGCGAGGGACCTTGTTTATTTGCTGGAAGTCACTGCTATTGCTACCCTGCTTTTGATAATCTTCTGAGGGGTGAGATTTCTAAGCTTTCTTCAACAACTTGGTAATTTTGATAACGCTGATTAATCCACCACATCCGAAGAGTTTGCTGTTGATGTGGATGTAGACGCTTCTGACTGAGGATTAGTGACCAAGAATTCTTTCATGACATAGCTTACCTTTCTTCCTTATTTATCTTCCTTTAAGCGTTTTTTTTTTTTTAATTTCCTTTTCTGGTCTATGGTGTTATAAGGTTATCAATTACCTACTATGTAACTTATAATATGTATCGTAAATTAAATTTAAACTTGATGTGAAAATTTATAGGAATTACTCACTTAAAAAGCTATACTTCAATGCTATTACTATTTTAGGCTTTTTTAAATCAGTTAATTAACGTAATTCCTTCACCTCTCTTCTATTTGTATGTTCCGCGCTTAAAATTATAAATTATATATTGAGTAAGAGATCAGGATTCCACAATGGTGGCACTGTCATCATTTACGAGATATTAAGCTAGAGCATTCGCATTTAATACAAACTTTAGTAGTTTGTAGTTATCAACCAGAAAATGATATTACGTTCTGACAGTTTTCCACAATACCGGCGCATTCACCATTTGTGCGAATCGTAATCGAAACATTAATATTTAATACAAACTTTGCTAAATTGCCTTTGGATTGTACGCAGAGTTTAATCGTTTAAAACTGCAGAATGCATATTTGAAATGACCCAGTTTGTTGGGATCATTTAAATAAATTAATGTTTTAATACACAAGTATAACGATACAACTATAGTAATTGATTTTTTTTAAATCGCTAATCCTTTAGTAAATGTAGATTTCATAAAATAATTAAAATGTTTGTTAATTTATCTTGAAATATGTAACTTTTATTGAAATGTTTTAAAAGTTCGTGTCTGCTAATAATTTACAATATAAAAAACTAAGAGCGGAATAATTAATCAACTAGCAATTTAACAGTTTCTAGGCCGAAGACTAATGACCGTTAAAAGCGCTCCAGCTTCTAAAATTTAGAGGTTGTATAAAATTCATCCACTAATTGAAGGAACTAAGCGAAATTTCTCTGCTAGAAACTGTATCTTTAAGCACTAAATAAAATATCGCAATTTAATTGAGGATTGTATAATCAATCGTTTATTATTTAAAGTTGTGATAAACTCTTGATATAAATAGATATTAATATTGAAGAATAACACTTGCTTTGTTTAATTTGGAACAACACAACTGTTACTCTTCACCTAATACGTTTATTATTTATTATTTGGCTTGCAGTTATTAAATATATCGTCAATCGATTAAGCATTAAATTGTAATTTAATGTTTAAAAAGGATTTTCCAGATTCTAAACATTCCCATTTTTATAAGACGTTGGTTAGTGTGCACGGAACTATAAACAAATTCTCTATTATTTACTTAAAACCGTTTAGTTCAGGCTGCTATAAGTAAGTGGATATGCGTAGTTATTCGCTGCATTTACTTTGTGATAGAAGGAAGTAATTTCAAACATGATGTGTTTTACATTGCTTATATAAGGATGTTTACGTAAATACAGTTAGTTAACGTAAATAATTAACAAAGTTTTGATCATGTTTTAACTCCCACTGCATTAATGGTTACTATTCTGTAGATAGGATATATTATAGCTATATATATAATATGTAATAACTAATTTAAGTAATGCATAGTGTGTGTTAAGGTATTTAATTAGCCAAATATTAATAGACTAGAGATCCTACTGCTGTATTATTCGAATATTTTTAAATCACAAGATTTATTTCGTACTCTTTATATTTAAAATTACATCTATATAGAATTGTTAAAGTTTTAAATAATTAAAGGGAATTTATTTCTTATTCGACTAGAGATTTATCATATACAGAGAAGCAATTATAAAACATACAATAAGCTGCCTTAAAGTTAAATAATGGCCCTTTAAAGGTTGAAACTAAAGTTGCATTAATAAATTTCTCTTATGATGTCAACAAAGTTTCGTTTGTACTAAAGTTTCTGATGCATGATGAAATAGCTTTGAGCACTATTTACAAACCTCAAAAATTACGTCTGTGTATCTAATATATCAAGCAGATTTATTTTATTCTTAGGATTTCATTAGCATAAAAAGATGAGCAAATGAAATTTTATATAAATAATTTATGTGGCTGTTACTTGATGTGAGTCAGTTATACACCATTTATATTAATAATTAATAAATTTAAAGGTTGCTTTATTACGTAGAAATACTGATACAATTGTTAACTGTAAAGGCTTATACTTCATTATACATCAAAATTCACAAATGAAACACTCTATTTACTTTGTTTTATAACTAAGACTTTATTTAGCGACTATAGTTTTGATAATTTTCACATCACTACAATTAATTCACTACACTGTGGTTTAAACATGCGTGTTTTATTAACTTAAATGTAATTTTGTCTCCGTATCCAATATATCTAACAATTTTATTATATTATGAGTACAGTATTTAGAAAAAAATAATATGTAATGAACCCTTATTATACTTTAAACACAAACATAAGAAAATTAAAATTTAATCTGCCATCGTTTACTTCATATGATCATCTCTTTCATGCGTTGGGTAACTCGGCCAATTAATTAGTTAGTTCCGTCAATTGAATAGGGGACATATGTGACATCAGAAAGTTCATTTAATGAGAGATTAGTACTAGGTTGGTGGCAGTTAGTATTAGTTTTAGATACTTCTGCAAGTGCAATACTATTTGAATTAAACTGCGATTCAAGGAAATTGAATATTTCTTAACCATACTCTGAAAAATATAATACTAATTGAATTTAAAGTGTTACTTTTTTAAATACTAATAGAAAAACTATAAAAGCAATGCTAATTTGAATGTATTTATTTCAGTCAAATAAAGTTTAACTTCTCGTCTTTATTTAGAATTCTCTTTGGCGCTTCGATACAGAGTAATACGCCTAATCTTAAAAACGTGCCTATAAATTCGTAATGTTGTATTAAGAAGGTACGTTGAATTAGGATGATCTTTAGATGTAATAGAGCCCCCACTGAGTTTCCATTGAGTGGTTTACTGAGGAGCGCTGTGTTGTAATTGTGAAAATCCATTACAAATGTAGGGAGTCTTAATAGAAACGGTCCATAAATTCTAGAGGTTCCTTGGTAGAAAATGCTTACATCTAACTAATACATGAATATAAATAATAAAAAAGAGTCTAAAAGCAAGACTGTTTCCCTCTGTAGGTTATAATACCCTTATAATTGTTACACTAATTAGATTTAAATAGTTAATAGTTGCGAAACATATGTAGTGTTTTAAATAAAAGAAAGTTGAAAATCAGACAATGTCGTTATCTTAATATTAAAAACTGATTTCCAATGCTTGAGTGCCTCAAAAATTAATTAATAATAAAAGTTTGCTTTATTAAAATCAAATGAAGTAGTTGGAGCTAGCCGATTCTAGAACCTCCTCTGACCTTGAGGGTCATGAGGAGGTTCTAGAATTTTAATAATGAATTAATTATCATTTCATTTTCAATAATATTTGTATTAATTTCATACTCGCAAAGCATAAAATATTACCATTGTATTGCGTTTATTATACAAGAAGTGGGAATTA
Source organism: Ontholestes murinus (assembly GCA_963969525.1). Taxonomy (NCBI): domain Eukaryota; kingdom Metazoa; phylum Arthropoda; class Insecta; order Coleoptera; family Staphylinidae; genus Ontholestes; species Ontholestes murinus. The sequence goes on from OZ018396.1 coordinate 54,997,635, forward strand.
TTGTCAAATAAGAAAAATGGACAAATTTGTTCGATTGCTATTTTACACAAATGGTGGATGCGCCGGGATACATTAGTAGGCTTTAACATAATTTTTGCCTGATATACTTTCCGTCATCTAAATAAGTATTTACACCGTATATACGGTGTAATTATATTTAATCTATTTATAGGAATTTAGGTATAGATGGTTTTATTTACATCATTTTAATATTGCTTGTATAATACGTACTTGAATAATTTATAAATTGGTTATATTTCACAATATATTAAACACAAAATATTAATATATTATTTAAAAAGTAAATATTAAATGTAACTCATACAAATAAATTTATTTCATTCATTTTATTTAATTCATCGTGGAATTTCATTCATATTCATAATGTTGATATCCCATTCATATTTATAAGATATACGTAGTTTTATTCGAATAAAAAGAAATTATTCAAATATTTACAGAAGAAAACGTTAGTCGTAAACAAATGGACCGGGAATGAATGATTTAAAATTTAATAAAAGTACGTGAACACATATTCCCCTGTCAATTAGACACGAAAGAAATGATTATTTGATAAGCGAGCGTGAAGAAACTCTAGAATCAGAAGTCGGGTTTAATTCTAAAATCAAGCCCCTAATGAATCGTAGTTCAAACAGAAACGATGAAAAGGGATGTGTAGACACTGTTTTTGTTTTAATAAAACAAACGTTGACTGACAACCCTAGCAATATGTTGTGTGTGGAATTATGCAAATTTAACTTGCCGTTTGATTATTGCGCTTTGTTTGACAAGCAAGCAATATATATGTCTGAATATTGTAAGTATGAAAATATATTAAATACAATATTATGCGGTGACAAAATTTAATTTTTACATGTATAAAAGATTTCATAGCCGCTTATCAATATTTTAATTAATTGCTCACTTAACCCATCTTGAAAACATCTCTTTTCTCTAACTGCGCTTTGCCTAGGAGATCAAAAATAGATCGAAACTGGTTCGTGGCTATTGTTGACTGTTTTTCCTTAACAATAATATAAATGAGCTTATTACTTTAAAGGATCTATTTAGTTTCTATGATTTCTATTTTAAAATTTTCTGTCATATTATATCTCTCAACTGGTAACAATAATTTATTTATATTTGTTGCTAATTCCAGCTGTAATGAATTTAAGTAATCAATCAAGACTCAGCACTAAAGACTGAAATACCACAATTTTTATATAACAGAACACTTACGTAATTCTTAGTCAAGTGCTAAAAGCATTTTACACTGATACCTAATCAATTCTTACTGTCAACCGACACGCTTATCTATTATTATTATTATATTTACTGTCAAGAGACACTGTTAGCTAGCTGTATCTTACAACTATAACTGCTAACTATCATTGTTAATTACCAACTTCCAATTGTAACTGCTCTCTTTTATTCTAACTCTCAACTGTGACATCCATCAATCAATGTCAGTGATCAACTGTCACTGCTTTCACTGTCAAGTTATATACAACCTATAACGTCAACATCAAATGTGACTATCAACTATCACTGACATCTGTTAATGCCAACTGATCATATCAACTGTCACGATCAACAGTTATCGATAACTGTACTATCAATTGTCTCAGAAAGATGAAATGGTCAACAATCATTATTAATTGTTACTTTAAAATTATCACTGTTAATTGTTTCGGTCTAATCTCTTCGTTAATGGAGAAATAATACGTTTTAAAATATAAATTAAATGATAACTTCTCACTGGCAAGAGGCATTGTTAGGTAGCTGTCTTTCTCTCAATTATATATTCTACCTATAAGTGGTAGCTATCACTGTTATATATCAACTACTAATTGTAACTTTTATCTTTCACTCTCAAGTATTAACTGAAACAGATATCTACTACCGACAACTGCCACTATCGATTGTTAACAGTTAGTGCCAATTGTCACTATCAACTGTAAAATGTGAACTATCACTGTCAACTGTCATTATCAACAATCATTGTCAACTGTAACTGTCAAATGCCACTATAAGCTGTCACTGTTAACAATCATTATCATCTGTGATTACCAATTGTTACAGTCAACATTCAACTGTCACTGTTATTGGTACCTGTCACTGTTTACTGCCCATGTCAGCATTCACTGTCAACTGTTACTGCCAACTGTAACAGTCAAGTGCCAAGGCCAGTTGTCACTGTTATTTCTTATTTACAAACTTTTAATGTCAATTGTCTCTGTCTACTGTCAACTACTGTTATTAATTTTATTTATTCATTAATGCCATTACATTTTAAAATAATGTCAAGAGTCACTGTTAGCTGGCTGTCTTTCGGTCAATTGTATGTTTTAACTATAATTGCTAATTATCATTGTTAAATGTCAACTGCTAATTATAACTTCTATCTTGCACTCTCAACTATTAAATGTCAACGCTATCTATTACCGACAACTGCCACAGTAAACTGTTAACTGTTACTGTCAATTGTTAACTATCACTGCCAACTGTCAATGTCAACTATAACTGTCAACAGTCACTGTAAACTGTTACTGTGCCTGTCACTGTCACTGGCATTTCTCAATGTCAACTGTCCATATAAACTCTCACTATCAACTGTCTTTTCAACTGTTACTACCAACTGTCACAGCCTTGTACCACGATTTGAAACCTCTGTTAATTGTTACTGTCTACTATTACTGTTAAATGCTAACTGCTAAGTGTAACTTCTATCTTTCACTCTCAAGTGTTACTGTCAACTATCGCTGTCAACTTATAACTGTTCCTGTTAACTGTCACTGTCAACTGTTAATTCTGAACTGCCATTGTTAACTGTTATTACAAATTATCAATGTCAACTATTACTGTTAAATTTCACGGTCAATTATTACTGTCAATTGTTACTGAAACTATTATCAGTCACTGTCAACAGTCAATATCAACGGTCACTGTGAACTGTCACTATCAACTGCCAATAATCCTGTCAACTATTACTGTTATTTTTCACTATAAACTGCCTCTGTCAACTGTCACTGTCAGCTGTTACTGTCAAATGTCACTGTAAACTGTCACTGATAACTGTGCCATCCCACTATCAACTGTCATTTTCAACTGTTACTACCAACTGTCACAGTCAATTTCCACGATTTGCTTTCGCTGTTAGTTGTTACTCTACTATTACTGTTAAATGTTAACTGCTAAGTGTAACTTCTATCTCTCACTGGCAACTATTATGGTCAATTTATACCTGTTACTGTAAATTGTCACTGTCACCTGTTAATCATGAACTGCCACTGTTAACTATCATTATAAATGTGAATGTTAACTGACACTGTCAATTGCGACTGTTAAATTTCACTGTCAATTATAACTGTCAACTATCAACAGTCAATAACACTGTCAATTGTCATTGTTAATTGTCAATGTAAACTGTCTCTGTCAGCCGCCACTGTCAAATATCACTGCCAACTGTCACTGATAATTTTCACTGTTACTAGTAACTATCACTGTAAAAAATCACGGTCACAATCAACTTTTAATGTCAATTATAACTGTCAACAGTCACCAGTCAACTGGTATCTCTCACAGTCAACTCTCCAAATGCTAAGTGAAAGTTCTATCTTTCACTCTCAAGTGTTAACTGTCGCAGTAATCTATTACTGTCAACTATTACGGTCAACTGTTAACTGTTCCTGTCGACTGTTAATGTCAACTGGTAATTTTGAATTGACACTGTCAACTGGCGTCATAAATTGTCAATGTCAAATGCCACTGTCAATTGTCACGACCAATTATTACACTCAACGGTTACTTAAACTATTATCTGTAACTATTAACGGTCAATATTTGTTGAATTTGGTTCTCGTTTATCACGTGGTGAAACATTTTTAATATTAAGGGTTGTTTATAGAAAGGCACTTGGTTGTGAAATTGTGAAACCAACCAAGTGTCTTTCTATAAACAACCCTTAATATTAACGGTCAATATCAAAAGTCACTGTTAGCTCTCACCATCAACTGTCAATAACTGTATCAACTGTCACTGTAAACTATCTCTGTCAACTGTTACTGTCACTTTCAACCGCCACTTAAATTTTCACTGTCAACTGTTATTGTCAACTGTCACTATCAACTGTCACTGTCAACAGTCACTGCCAACTATCACTGTAAATTATTTACTGCCAACTACTATTGTTAATTTCATTAATTTATTAATGCACAAATAATTCAATGACTTACGTTTTAAAATAAATTATAATGCTAACTGCTCACTGTAAAAAGATACTATTAGATAGCTGTGTTTCTTTAATATATCTGTTTTAACTATAATTGCTAATTATGACTGTTGTAACTTCTATATTTTACTCTGAATTGTTAACTGTCACTGCTACTGTAAACTTTCACTATCAACTGTCAATTATTAACTGTTACTGTCAACTGTCACTGTTAACTATCACTGTTAACTGTCACTGCAAACTGTAACTTTCAATTGTTACAGTCACCATCACTGGCATCTGTCACTGTTATCTGACCACGCCAACTCTCACTATCGACTGTCGTTTTCAGCGATTACTGCCAAATATTTACTGGTAATATATAGGTTTTATAATTAAAATCACTTGGTTTGTTTCACAAATATTTTTTATTTTCGACTAGTTTCGGCTTATTGCCATTATCAAGAATGATGTACAAAAGAATTTTACCGGTATTTAAATACATTAAAGGTGCATCAGGTAATTAGGGCGTTTAATATCGGGGAGTTCCAAATCTCGTCGTTGTCATTAACCACGTTTTTTCCCGCTTTTACGGCTTTACAAATTTCAAGACCCTCCCGGTAGTTAAGTATTAATCCCTTATTACCTGAATGCAATATTTTACAATCCTCTGAATTGAAGATATGATTAAATGTGATGCAATGTTTTGCAAAACCCGTGGTTTGTTTTTTATTTAAAATGTCGTTGCGGTGTTCTTTTAGTCGGGTTTCAAAGGACCTACCAGTTTGTCCTATATAAATTGCATCACATCCATCACACTTCAACTCGTACACACCGCTCTTTTTATTATTATTGTTAGATTTTATTTTGTTGTTTATTAACAATTTTCCTAAATTAACTGAGTTAGTCAAAATGATGTTATTGTTCTTTCCCTGTAGTGACTTTTTTATTTTTTGTGAGAGATGTTTAACGTATTCTAATTTATTCCAACTATTCTTTTCCAATTTTGTCCCATTATAAAAATATTTTTGTAAAGATTTACGTTTTTTCTTTTTTTAACATATTATCAATGAGTTGTTCTTGGTACCCATTATTGACAGCTATAATTTTTATTTTTTTTAATTCTTTTTGAAAATCTATATTACTAAGAGGAATATTAATTAATCTGTGCAAAAATGAATGAAAAGTACTAAATTTAATTTGATTGTCTGTATTTGAATCGACTGGAATAATTGTATCGGTACAGGTTTCTTTTCTGAATATTTTATATGATAATGTGTTGTTTGTGGTCCTCGAAATATTTAAATCTAAAAAGTTTAGGCTATTGTTTTGTTCTTTTTCAACTGTAAATTGTATGTTGTTGTTTAATGAATTCAAATGTTTTGTGAATATATCTAATTGTCTAAATGATCCTGTCCATATGCAAAATATGTCATCTACATATCTTGTCCAAAAATATATATGTTTGCTTTCTGTTTGTTTAAGTAAATTGTTTTCAAATTCATCCATAAAAATCTCTGTTAGTAATGGTGACAAAGGCGATCCCATTGGTAGTCCATCTGATTGAGTATATATCTTATTGTTGAACTCAAAGTAGCACTAATTAACACAGATGTTGATTAAATTTGTAAGTTCTTTTTTATGATTATTTGGATTAGGTGAGTTTTCAATCTTTTTATTTAAAATGAGTTTTAATTCTTTAATTGGTATTGACGTAAAAAGGCTTTTTACATCGAAAGATATTAATTTTGAATTAGGGGGAATTGAAACATTTTCTAACTTATTTACTAGTTCTATTGTATTTTTTATTGAATACTGGGGTGTGAAATTGATGAACGAAGGAATTAAGTTATTTAGAAATTTGCATAATTTGTAAGTTGGGGCATATAAATATGAAACTACTGGTCTCATTGGTATTTCATCCTTATGGATTTTAGGTAAACCATATAAGGTTGGGGCTTTTGGGTTCATTATTGTTAGTTTTAGTCTGTCCTTATCTGAAATTAAATTAATACTTTGTTTTAGTGCTTTTTTGAGTTATCAAAATGTATTTATTTGTAGGGTCAAGTTTTTTGATACTAAAATTATCGGTGTTCAATAGTTCCTCTGTTTTTTTGATGTATTCTGTTTTGTTCATTATAGTTATAGTATTGCATTTATCAGCCTTGCACAAGATTAAATCATTATTCCTTAATTTATTTTTGATGTTAATAATTGTTTGTTTGTCTGAATTATACAATTTACTTTTATAATGTGACCTTTTATGTTTTTTAATTAATTTTGAAATATTATGTTTTTTTAAATTTCTCTCCTCTGGGATGATGGTTTTATTACAAATTATTTCTGAATTAATTCCCACTGTTTCAATGGATGATTTTGATGTTACATGTGGGCTGTATTTTAAACCTTTTCTCCAATAGTGACGATTCTACTTTATCAAATTGAATGTTGGATAAATTTACAATTCTTGGAAAGAATTTAACATCAGTTGCTTACCATAGTTATTCGTGTAATTCACATTTATTTTATCACAAACTTTTTCACTATTCACTTTTTCATTACGTAATTTTGACAGTTTTTCTTCTGAATCTTAAAATGCTCGAATGATGCGTTCCTAGCTTCTTCCCGGGATGTGGAGTCAATGTAATCGAATTCAATTGGATGTAGTTTTAAGACAAGTTCTTGTGTGTAGGCAGTTTGTAAGATTTCTTAAAACGTCTCGCTGTTTATACCACTTTTTCATTTCCAATGAAATCCACATCTGGTAGGCTGCTTTTACAACTTCCTTGGCTTCTGTTGAACGATGATTGCACTGGACTTTCATGTATCTGGGCTTCAGTTTTTCTTTTAAACAAATTTTGTTGAAGATTATATGGTTATTTGCTCTTGCGAATTTGATAAGGTTTCTTTTGTACATGGTAATGAGTTTTGCTTCACGG